>VUJU01005360.1:0-14107 GCA_009835225.1 Aphis craccivora
ATGAAACTGACAAGATAAATTATTAATAATAATATTAAAATACTATCACAAAAACTTGTGCTACGCTTTCGATGAGTTACATTTAGTTACCTGTTTAAATATTGTTTGTGAAATGAATCTACTGTACTCCTTGTACATTATCTAAACACATGAAGTCTTAAATTGATTGTTATTCTTACCGTATCCTTCACACGAGAGGCTGCAATGATTATGCTCATTATGAAAAACACAATTCTTATAGTCACCAAAAATCCATATACTCGTAGAGTTAGAGATATACCAGAAGTATGGGTCTTAACATTTAGAATTTCAAATTCAATAGAAAAAAAAAAGCTAAACACTAAACTGATGTAAATGAATGAGAAGAACGCCACGATGATTTGTCCAAAACCCGTACTAAATATCTTCAACAGTTCACATAATTCAGCATGTAGCCGACGAATTACATCCACAAACATTGTGATTTCGTCGTGTGTCCTACTGGTTTCAACGATGGGAGTCGTCGTCAATCCGTCTCGAAGTTGTGTCCAGAAACCGTTCAAAGTATGGAATCTGTACTCCAAGTTTTGCAAGTAAAAAAAAGTGGAAATTAACAAGGTGACGTCAATGGCATTTGACAAAAATGCAATAAAATTAATGGATACAATCTTTAAGTGCATTAGTCTCATCGGTGGTATAGTCAATAGTATTAACAATGAAGTTCCAATGTAATATGCAAACACACAACTAAATATTAATTTCCAATTTTTTTTTTTTATTGAACGGCCTTGAAAGACATTTAATGTTAAGGTAGATGTTAGTTTTTTATCGTATTCCATTATGCCATTGATCAACCTTTAAGAAAAAAGAAATTAAGACCACATTAAAAGTTTTGAATCAGTTACTGAGGTTAGTGTAAATCAAATTAACTAGGTTAATTAAATATAAACTAAAACGATGTTTCCATACATTCTTAGTTTGGTGTGGCATTATAATATAGTATTTTCATACTTATTAAATTTTAGTTTTTCTTTCAGATAATCAATTTGTCTGTCCATATTCTTTTTTTATTGTAAAAATGATTATTCAATTTCATTTTGCTCAAAATATTATCAGACTTAAACCAAAAAAATATATTTAAAAGAAGACAAAATATACCAATAGTAATTATATATATTATTATTTATTTATTATATTATGGTATAGTAGGGTGACCATACGTCCTGTCTTCAAAAGCATTGTCAAGTTTTTCATAATATTATAAATACATATATTATATAAATATTGTTATATATTTTGACGATCATTACCTATACCTTCATTTTACTCATTGCAAAAAAATGTCCTGTTTTTTTTATTTTTTTGAAATATGGTCTCCTATGGTACAGAACATTTGATGATGGATAATGGATAATAATGGATGGAAAAAAAATAAAGAAAATTTAAAAATCGGAACTATTATTTGGATTCACACCACTACCTGCAATGTATAAAAAATTGTGATGTTAAAAATTGCTTCGTTCACTAATTGAAGTTACTAATAAATTAAAACACTTATTCACTCATGGGTTTCATTTCAATGCCAAAAATGTATCTGTAATAGTGTAAAATAAGTATGTAACTGAACACTACTCCCGTATGTGTATTTTAATTTTAGAAAGTTAAAATATAGTGAAAATTGTTTCGCATGGAAACGCTTCGAGAATACTACAATTATAATAAAGACACTATACACTTATACTACTTATATAAAATAAATAGTTTTGGTTATAAAATATCGTTTTTATGTGATAAAAATTTCAATTCTTAATTATGACTGAAGTGTAGCCGTCTTGGTTCTATCCTGCTCAAACAATTTTTGCTTTTTTTATATAACATGTTAGACGGATACGATACGTATGAGTTATTTAAAAAAATGTTTTATAATGTTATACCACACAAAAACTGTGTAATACCTATATATAATATATTATAATGCATACTATACATACTTTATTATCCATTTTTCTGATATTTTTGCTGAGGTTATAATGACCCAACATTTGTAAATTTGTAATTTCTCCGGTAATAATACATGTTTTTGAATATTATAAGTAATTATAAATATTGCTATAATTCGCGTCAATTCGAGAAATGAATAAAATGTTATGTTTGTGTTTTGAGTTAGAAGCCCATCTGGTCCTGATGTAGTAGAAATGTTTATGATACCCAAACACTTGCATAAAAATATAACTGGCCTTTGAGTTATTTGAAAAACGGTGGACATCGTGAGAATGCGTTTCTTTGAGGTATGTAACATAATGTTAAAATTACAATCATTTATATAAATAGCAGAATATAATCAGCATTTTTTATTATTGATTATATTAATACATATTTTATTTTGAGTTGTTATAAATTTCTAATGATTTCTTAGAAATTGCATTGTGACTAGAACTGTGTTGAGCGTACAACATATCATTATATCATTTATAATTTATATTAGAATTAAAAATACAGATATGTTTTTTCTGTGGTCAGACAATTACCAACTGTACAATGAGAAATGTAATAAGTGATATTTTAGTGCATTTTAGTGCTTTAAGTCCATAAGTAAAAAGAAACGAGCTGTTTTTAGGGTCTTCCCAACAATTATTCGAATTTTTCTCGCTGTAAAAACCATCCTTGGACTTCAACGAACATTAAAAAAGAAAATTGGCCAAATTGGTCCAGGCGTTGTTGAGTTATGCGCTTATCAAATAAATAAATTAAATAAATACAATTAAATACATTTTGTGATTCATTTTTATATTATAGATATAATATATTATAATAATATTAATATATATTTGAATGATACCTACATGAGAGTATAAGACTATCAAATTTATCCTTATTTAAATATCAAAGACACCCCAACGAATAAGTTAATTATAAAAAAAAAAACTATTGCAAATTAAGTATGTTCAAAATATTAGTTTTTTTTTTTTTTTTTTGGTGTTGTATACAAAGTAATATGTACTTATTTTTCTTAAAAATACGATGATTTTCTTATTTTTACATAAAGATTTTATTTGAGACAGTTTTTTATAATAATGCTTATCACTTAGTGATTAAGTTATTATGTGGTAGATAATATGATTACAATATATTTTACCAACTAAATTGCAGGAACGTTATAAAATATAAATACAGTAATCCAATTGCCAACACTGGCACATATGTTTTGTTAGTATATTATTACGATTTAAGTGATTAATCAGTTAGTGCAATGAATTAACTAGATTAATTATTATAAAATAACTAAAACAATGTAAGATGGTTGAATTAGTTTGAGCTTTTATCGAGGTTAATACATTTTAATACCTAGCTAATCGGATTATCATTCTTAACATTTTAGTGTTTTCTTTCAGGTAATCAGTTTGACAGATCGTTTACTTTTTTATTGAAAAAAAATATTATTTATTTCATAAAACTCAATATAATATCAGAACAATCGAAGAAAACCAAAAACGTAACACGCCAACAATATTAATTTATATATAAATAACATGTCATTTTTGTTTTTGAATATAGTACGCAGTACGAAAATTCTTTCGAAAGAAAAAAAAATCTTTTAAATATATAAATAAAAATATAAATATTAGAATGGATGGAACAAATATAAAATAAATTTAAAAATACAGCTGACGATAATAGAGAATGATAAATTTATCCAATTATACCTACTAAAATTGCCGTAACTATTAACTGCAGAACTCTGAATAAAAAAAACTAGTTAAAGTGAAATAAATAGTACACTCCCATATTTGATTCATTTATCTGAAATGTTAAGTAATATTTTGAATCCAACACTCCATTACTCCTACAATATTAATTATTAATTTATATAATATAGGTATTATATATTATTTTTAAGTCTTACATAAAATCACAAAATAAAACATCAAATAGTAGATAATGCTATAGCTATAAGTACGATAAGAAATACAAGTATACTAGTAAACATTTCTACATGCAATTTATTTATTTGCTTCATTAATCATTATTATAATCTATTTGTATCTATTGTATGGTCATCTATGGCTTGTTCTTTTAAGTCATAATTCAATAGGTACTATAAGTAAGTATTCTAGCACAACAAAAGCTAGAAAAAAAAAGAATAAATATACCTCTCACAACAAAAAAATAATGAAAATTTTGACCGCGGCATTGTTATATTATAAAGAATAAATAACAAAAGGAGATAATTTCAACATATATATGGCCCAATATTGTCATTTGCGATTTTTTATGGCATACGTAATAGAATTGCGGGACGCGCACAAAATGTCCTTATCATTAAATAGTATTAAATAACAAAATGTCGAATAAAATAAACTCTGAGTTCACCTTAGTGGTTAACGGTGCGATAACGGTTCGTTAAGTCGCTACAGAACATTTATGCAACCCACCCTAAGAATTGCATTCCTAGGTGTTTGTACCTATTATACATTTATAAAATATACCTCCTATATTATCCACATCCAAGTGTAATATAGTACTGCACAACTAATATAATATTATGGTTAATATACCTATACGTCCGAGTGTCATACGCCAAGTAAAATGATTTAAAAATGACCTGTAAACGTAAATATTTTAGCAGCGACAAGACGATAACCACAGAAACTCTGAAAACCCGAAATGACACGTCAGTGAAAAATCGGCATTAGAACGTCATATAATATCATCAAAACAAATAGTATTATTATATAATCCTTTATTGTTTATATATATATATATATTTTAATCATAATGTTTCTTTTTTTTACAAAATTTGTTCAAAGTTCATTCGCGTACATTTTAACAACAGTTCTTCCGTACTAATATAACATAATATATTTATATATTATATAGAAATACAGAATATAGATACTAAATAAATAGATAATGTTAGTTAATAGTTTTCGTCACACAATGTTTTTCCGTATTATATTATATTTCAAAATGTTTCCTAAGAGTATACAATTTTTTTCTGCACGAGCGCACCAACAGATTTTCTCGTCCTTGATTATACATATTAAAACGAATTTTCCGGTGTAAAGTCTAGACACAACAACGCGTATGTAGAAAAACAAAAAACAGCATTTTATTTTGTCGTAGAACATGATATAATTCAATAGGCAATTGGAAAAAAAATAATACATATCATATTACTAGTTCTTTTTCCCGCGTACTATCGCCGATAGATATCGGTTTTTAATTCACCGCTTCAACAAATCAACACGTATGATATTTAATATATTATCAACCGTCTTTAACATAATTCTCATCGTGTCAGTCTCATTGAGAAGTTAATGCGCACCCAATTGAAAAAAAAAAATATTATAAATTGGAAAATCAAAAAAATAAAATAAAATATACACCATCATTGTTGTAATTTACTATATATGCATCTAACAACACTATTATTATACCGCAGTTACAAATATATTAAAGAACTTAACAAAAATATTTTTAAGAACTTCTTGTGGATATTCATTGTCACGGTTACAGCATCTTGCTGTACCAATATAATATATCATACTCGGTAAACGTTAACGACTGCAGTATACTATATTAAAATTACAATCGTCTAAACTGTCTAAACACAATATATTATACAATGCGTCACACTTGAATATACACTCAAAAATAAGTAGTTATATTATAACTGTGATCTACAAAAGTACAAATTTTTTTCGAGTACTATAATATATTACTATTATTATTATTATTTTTAGTAGTGGTAGTAGTAGTAGTAGTATAGTAGGTAGTAATATTATTATAATTTTAATTTATCACTATGTAAAACCGAATTGTAGCTAACATCAAAATGTCGTAAAAAAGCCCAACTAAAAAATGTACTTGACGTATTTATATACATGTAAAAAATATAATATAAAAACAAAAAGTACAAAAAATTCTAATCACCGTTTATATTTGTAAAACAGTTTTTTTCTGTTTTTTTTTTTTTTATCCGTATTATTAGCGTTTTAAACAAAACCAAGGATTACATACAATGATACACAGTTGAGAGAGTATTAACGTGTTACTTGAGACAATATCAAACGTTTCTAATAAAAACGAATTATTTTATGTATTTTTTTAAGTATAAAAAGAAAAATGGCAGTGGCATGTGAGATTTAACTGCACAAGTGCGCTGAAATACGGCATAATTGTTTCGAAGGGCAGTGTATTTAGAAATCCTACGCGTGATAAAAAGTCTAAGTTAAAATTAACTCATTGAAATACTTTTAATTTATTTTTACATAGATATGATAAAATTAAACGGTACACTCTAAAGTTGCCAGTACTTGCAAGGTCAAACGAGTTTTACATTTTAAACACAAACAGTGTCATTGGTGCATAATGCAATTCACAACGGTGATCATGATCTCTTAAAAATAAAAGTTTAGTGTTTGACCTTTTGGTACTAGCTACAAATTAAGGCCACTTTTTAAACTTATATTAAATAAATATATTCTGATGAAATACAAATTGAATTCATTATTATTTTATCAAAAATATAATAACGGAGATTTTAAAACAAATGTGAGGCTGTTGTATGTAACACATAATTATTAACATTGAATTTTTATATTTTCTATGGTCAAAATAATATTTTTATGACAATACACATTCTTATATCTATAAAAAAAAGAACAAGATCATTTTTCAATGGTATTTTTTAAAAAAAAAATTCTTTACAAAAAAAAAAAAAAAATATATTAAAATTACACTCAATTTCCTAAGAATTAACATTTGCACAAAAGTAATCATAAAAATGTACATAACATTGTTTTAATATATAATTGTATTAAAACTGACAAGTGGCGGTTTTTTCTGCGTTTATGAATGAAATAGTTTTTACTAAAGATATCAACTCAAATAAATAGAATGTAAAAAACATCATTTCATCTAAAAATTATATAAACTATTTATGTCTTAAAAATATCATAAATCAGGTAGGAATTTTCAAATTGAATCGGTTGATCAAGAACTTATTTATAACACATTACCTATTTATCTCAGTATTTTAATTTATTGGTGTTTTTAAAATACATTACTATATTGAGGAAACATAACAATGGGTACCTTCAATTAGTAGACAATGTTTTAGAGTGTACTTGAATGTTATTTAAAAAAAAATATTTTAAAAATTATGATTCATAAAAACATGTAGACGGAGAAAGAAAATAAAAAGCAAAAATCATCTGATCTTAAATTCAAACCATAACTTGTAATAAATAACTATTCTATAATAGGTAGTAATAATAATTGAAAATAACACCCAGTACACTCTAATTAACAAATATCATAATTACTCCATCTACTTAAAAACAAACAATTACACTTATGACCCAAGAAAAATCGGTATTTTATTAATATATATAATTATATATCACCAGATAATTCATTTTCTAGGAAAACAAAACTATGGACAACATTTAATAAACTTGATAACTATTGCACTGGTAGGACACATCAATTTGGTTTTAATGACAATAACAAAAAACAACATAAAAAAAAGAATAAAATATATGGTTATCAGGATAAAGGAAAATTTATAAGTATTTATCATACTAAAAATTTGTAATTTTAAAAGCTATCTTTAAAGCTATTGAACCATACCAAAAATGTTCTGAATTAATGTTAAATGAAAACAAAAATAATAAATAAAAAGGAAAACGATAACCGGCCTAAAAGTTATTGATCATTAAAAAAGAAATCAGTAAAGCAATTAGAAGACAATTGGTCTAAAATATTAATAATAATAAAATAATATAAATATCTAAACGTTGATGTTTACAGTCTTCATCTCAATACACACACAAACACACATTAATAATAGCTATTTTAATTTCCTATTTGTAATTTTGTTTTTGTACTTAAAATATATAAAATTTCATCTAATCAAAACTGTTTCTAATATTTTGTAATTAAATACACTTGCAATAAAATACTTTCCATTAACAGAATTGCTTATTTAGGTTTTGAAAGCATAACAATAATAAGTAATAAAAAAATAATAATATAATTATGTACATAAAAGAGTGCCACATTTACCTAAAGCCCTGAACCTATGTTTGTACACGTTTACATCAAACGTTCTATGATTATTAACTAATAGATGTTAGTATACACAATATATTTATTATCATATACAATTTATTAAAAACTAATATCACAGTTTCGCGAAATAGAAATGATGTTTCTTACATTTCATATAAAAAAAAAATATATATATATATTCATATAAATTTGTTATAATAAAATTAATTGGCTTATTGATAAACATATATAATATATATAATTTTAAAAAGAAAAAATCCAACATGCAGGTACAAAACATACAGTCTCAAAAACCACACGAGGATAACAGAGAAACAATATAGCACCCTCATAGTTAAAAATTCTTAGTTAAAAACAAATTCTGTTTAACAGTACTATGTCTTAATTTAGGAGTGAATTCAAACATACTAATACAAAATCTAAGAGTGCTAACATTTTCCTATACACCTTGTGTTTAAAAACAACTCCTAATTTACCTACAGTTTCAAACTTTAAGTATTTAGCTATTTTTAAGCATATTTAAGACAACACATAAACTAATATTATTACCTGACATGCTAGATAGATATTTAATGTTCAATATGTCATTATTATTAAGATTAGTAAACTGTATTTTAAATAGTCATCCAAGAAGTAGAACAAATAGTCAAATTGATGTTCAGAGCTACACATATTTGCCAAGTGGTTGTCAGGGGTCTGAACTAACAAAAAATATTGACAGTCTTCAAAATAATACCAAGTAACACTAATGGTGTGACAAGGTACAAGGTAACTAGCTGAAGCAATTTACTATGGCATGACATCCCATATTTCGGCCAAGAATGGAGGTACTACTCTGTTTTTCAGTTTCAGTGTCATACATAGCTCAGAATTTTCATTGCCCAATGTGCGCAACTCAGTAAGTACTGAGAGAAGTCGTGCATATCTAACAGTTGCTGTATCGCGATCTCGATTATCTACATAAGCCTTTAAAGATTCTAGATAGATCTCTTGAATTTTTTCCACTTTCCAACCATCTAATAAACCTGGCCTACCTAAAAATGTATGAAAAAAAAATAATTACTACACACTGAAAATATTAAAGTATTATTTTATTTATAAAATAGTAAAATATAATTACTTGAAAATATGACAATGGCAGTCAATAAAGCATATTCTGCGTTATCCACCTTCATGTTGTACATAAACCGACTGAACGACAGTTGGTTTTCAATGGCATCTCCCAACCCAGCTTTGTTATACGAATCTGCTGAAAATGGCTGGTTGTTAGCAAACACTATTGAGTCAGTGGTGATGTCATATTTCCTAGCTACCCTGAACATCATAGCTTCACTTGAGCAAGCCTATTTTTACAGAATAAATTAATAACATGTAAACAATCATACTAACAAAATGTATTATATTAAAATAAATACCTTGAGTAAAGTGATCTGATCTTCTCTAACGAGTTTATCGAAACCTGGTAATCGTTTGGCAAACTCAACAATCAGTTGAACTGTGAGTATAGTCATCTCAGTGATGATTCGATACGTCGTGTCACTTTGTTTTTCTTCATCGTATTCATCCATATTTTGCTAAAAAATTAATTAATTTCAATAAATTACTGAAATGGATATATATATATTTTTAATTCAAATAAGTACATTATTTATTGTTAAACGTTTCATGTCTTTTTCACTAGGAGCTTCATACTGATCCTGGAAATAGACTAGTCGGTGAATTAGTTCTTTTTGTTCAGAACTCAGCGGTTTTACATTAGGTACAGTCGGCATAGGTGTGCCCATTATCATTGGTTCACCGCATTCAATCTAAGAGAAAAACGTATATTAATTATATTAAACATTAATATTAATAATTTTCTAAAAGTGATTTGTAACTTTAATTACCTTCATCTCTGTAGGTTCTATTTTTATGATTTCGGGAGAAATATCTGTAGTAGAATTTGGTTTATCTTTTTCTCGTTGAGCTTTTTTCTCCTTCCTTTTTACAGCGCATTGAACTTCTGGTACAACACCTAAAAACCAACGTCATATTAAAAAACAATACATAGACATCTTAATTAAAATAATAATTATTTGTTATCATTTTAAAGTAGGTGTATAACTAAACAAATATTCGTAGGTCAAAAAAACATGTTATGACACACCAACATTTAAAACAATTAGAATTTCATGTTTATAAATATACATTTTAATAGAACATTAATGACCTATAACATTTATTCGATGCGCATTTTACGAATGTTGTACGTTAATATTTTATAGAGACAATGAATGGGAAATATTGTAACTTTAAAAGATTTATTTGATAAATACCCATACAAATACCTGCCAAATTGACTATAAAAAAGTAATGGACTTCAATCAGAGACATAATGTTTAATTAATGATTATTATAACGTGCAAACGCTTTACAACTTTATAACATATTCATTAGTCATTACATTATCTATTATAGTCATTAAAAAAAAAACTATAAAAACAACATTTACAGTAAAAAAATAATTATATTACAGCTGCATCTATTGAAAAAATAAAACAGATTTCTAGTACCTATAAAACATCTAATTTTAAAATAGATTCTTTTATGATATAGCAGTGCAACTCATTAAATTATTAAAATTATATCTTAACTTAAAAATTGTATGTTATATGCATGATAATAGTATCTATGTATAAGGAATCTGCTGGATGTCGACGAAATTAATCAATGTAAATTCTTTATTTTGAGAAAAATCTAATAAAATATTATTTGTCAAACGTTAGAAATGATCTGAAATTACCAATCAATCGGAAAAAATTATTATACTATTAAATCCTTGTTTATTATAAAATATGTATAAATAATATACGATGTTATTGCATATAATAATAATAATTATTATTATTATTATAAATTCTTGTAAGTACAGCAAACAAGAAATCTCAAAAAAGACTATATTATAATAAGTAATAACGGTGGACGTTCACGTTTTATAATAAAAATAACATTCTAGTATAAAAATACAACATTGACATTGCAGTCTATAATGTTGAGCCATCAGCCAGCTATAATAGTATGACACATTACCAGGTGGCCGACTCGGAAAATTAGTGTTAGTGCATTTGTGCGGCCTTCTAAAAAGAAGAGTGTAGAGCAATATTATTTAATACCAACGTCAGGCACTATAAAACGCACGAATTAATCGAGCACGCGCTTGGTAGTATATTATGGTAATACAACCGTGGTCTTCTAAACGTGTTTTGCCTTTGAAATTCATTTATTATTCAAGAAACAATAATTCTAGACCCACCGTAATTTAGTATGCGGTGCGAAATCGCGAGTGAAAATTCGCGGCTAGTCGATCGATATCAATGTAATAATATAGTACAATAATGGCGTAAAAAGGTCAATGTACCTGTCTTAAAAAAAAAAGCTGGCTATAGTACCATAACTACTATAGCCGGTCAAGGTTACTTACACGACTACTTATTATTTATATCAAGTGCGTGGGAATTTGGAAAAGTTCGATTTTCTGTCATCGTTTACCGCGTAAGTATTCAAATTCTTGTTGTCGAGGATACGGTCTGTCCGTACACACAAGGGAGACTACACAACATAATAATTTGTGTAGTAGTCGTATAATAGGTATATTATTTATTATTATTTACACTCTACGAAGATTTGTGCGATTATACTGATTATAGTGGTGGTGATCTCTAATATTTACTAAGGTTAGAAACGAAATCGCTGAACTTTCATCGCCACTTTAATCGAATAGTTATCAGCAGTTCCTTATTTATAAAAGCCCCAAATAAAAATATAACTTTAAATTAGCTACTTATATATTAGCTGCAGATGTCTCGGTTAGTGTGAGATAATTTACCAACTTATAATATAGCAGCCCTTCATTCGAATCTCAATGAATTCGAAAAACTATTATTTTGTTTACATAATATAAAATTACATAACTTGGTCGACTACATATGTCTATATACAAATTTTCCAACGTTTTCCAATTTATTTCACGTGATATTATTGAAACAATTTATAGATTAAAAAGTATCAAATAAAAATTATAAAAAGCTCCTAAAATACAATCATGTGTTCTGTTCTCAACCCACGTGTTGCTAAAAGGTGTTCGGCTTTTCAATAAATTTTTTTTTTTAAATATGTTCTAAAAATAAATCATTAATCATATAATATTGTAAAACTATTTAATATTCTCGTCTATCGATTAATTCTACTTAAAATATAAAAATTGTCTTATATATATAATATGTATATTGTATATTAATTATTTCTTTAAACTGATCGTGACTATACAATACTATGTAATATATATACTGTATATACGAGGTTTTCACAAAAGTATGAAACAGTTTAAGTTAAATGTCCGTGACTCCGTGTTATTATGAGTTATGTTATGTTATGGTTAGCTGACTGTGAAGTTTTATTATACCTATGCATATCATATTTTAACGAGACAATGTACTTAATTGTATGGCCATTAATTACGTAGCAAAATAATAGCAAATTTTATTAAATAAAATCGTTCGTAAAATTATTTGATTCAGGACTTATTTTCGGTATTTATTCTGGGACGGATAATAGTTAGTCACGCCCCGCCATAACATTCTTAACACATTTTTCAGACCTAACATAATTCATAACAAACACAATGGCCATCTGCAACACAGGATTCGAATATTTGTGTTATAATTCATTTTTTGGTTCAAATATTTTTAGAGTATCATTGATTCTAGAAAAATAAGCATGATTACCTATAAATTGTTTATGAACCTTTTTAAAATTCCATTTATTTTTTCAACTAAATGTCGCATTTCGCAGGAAACCATACATTAAATATAATTTTATGTTTTTTGAATAAACCTATTTCTACACAATCAACGTTAAATCACCAATCATCATTTGGTGTTTTAGATTCTGAACGAAGTGATGAATGTATTGATTTTACAATGAAGTGTGTTTTTTTTTTTTTTTTGGTTTTTTTGTGTCTGTGTACAGCATAACTAGTCGAAATAATGCTCTAATTTCAAACTTTGAGGGTGGTTTCCGTTGTAAAAGTGAATATCCTTGGTGAAAAGTTAACATTTTCCAACAGTTTTCAAAAAAAATCGAGAAAAACAAAAAAAAAATGACGGAAAAACGGGAATTTTTACGCAAAACCAGCTTTCGACCAAATCGATTTATTTTTATGGTTGTAATTCAAAAAATAATCACTGTAAATATTTGAAATTTTCACCAAATGTTTATGTCAGTGTTATCTATATAAAGTTAAAATTTCAAAAATTTTTGGCTTTTTTTGAGTTATTTATAGACCACTGAAATATTCGATTTTTTTGAGAAATTTTTTTAAAGTGTCGATAAAAAATTTTTGGTTGACCAAAAAGTTTTGAAAATTTAATACAAGGTTCCTTATGAGTTGTTTTTATTGTAGCTAAAAAAAATTAAAAATCGTTAGTCACATTTTTTTATAAGCGTTTATAGTTCAAATTTTTACGAAATCTGTTGAAAACGCGAAAATTTGCAACTTTTTTTGAGTTATTTATAGACCACTGAAATATTCGATTTTTTTGAGAAATTTTTTTAAAGTGTCGATAAAAAATTTTTGGATGACCAAAAAGTTTTGAAAATTTAATACAAGGTTCCTTATGAGTTGTTTTTATTGTAGCTAAAAAAAATTAAAAATCGTTAGTCACATTTTTTTATAAGCGTTTATAGTTCAAATTTTTACGAAATCTGTTGAAAACGCGAAAATTTGCAACTTTTTTTGAGTTATAAATAGACCACAGAAATTTTCGATTCTTTTGAAGAGTCGATAAAAAAATTTTGGATGATCAAAAAGTTTTGAAAAGTTAATACAAGGTATGTTATGAGTTGTTTTAATTGCAGTTAAAAAAAAATTAAAAATCGCTACCTAGTCACATTTTTTTTTTATAAGCGTTCAAATTTTTACGAAATCTGTCGAAAATGCGAAAATTTGCAAGTAATTTTGAAGTTGAAAAATCATAAAATTTTTTGTGTTTATAACTAAGGATTAAAATTACAA
>VUJU01005361.1:0-11528 GCA_009835225.1 Aphis craccivora
GGTTCGGTCAGCGTGTCTACTTTTGCGCGTTTACAGTTCATGTTTCATGTAGGTACTGACGTATTAAATACATATATACGTCTGCAGTGAATACATATCGTTAGTATATATGTGTGTGTGTGTGTGTGTGTTATGTCGCTGTGTGTTTATATACCGCGTGCGTCTATATACAGACGTATTTAATACTGGTTCGTGCACACGGCAGCATTAAATTAATTTTTATTGGACGTATCGCGTTTCTACCGCGCTCGCGTCCGAACTAGTAATTTTTTATTTTTATTATTAGTATTCATTCCCTCCCCTGGGGCTCGGAGGGACGCGAAGACGGCGTATCCTCTCCCCCTCCCGCACAAGACTCCACGGTCGTTTCTTGTGCTGCTCGTCGTCGTCCGCGTCATGCCCGCGCGCCTCTCGTCGACGAGTTCGTGTTCCATCACGGCTACAGCATTTTAATTAAAACCAATCGAAGGTTTACTCGTATATATGTATAATATACTGTACGTACACGGATGGATGGGTATTATAAGGCCGGCTGAATGTCTGTTCATATTTTCGATCTGTTGTGTTGTTCACCGTTGGGAAAAAAAACCACACGCGCTCGTATACAAATATACCGGTTCGATCGAAAAAGCCGCGTTCGGAAACTGTGTACAGAAAATAAATAAACGGGAAAAAATGCCACCGCCGCCGATTGCGCTCGTTTCGTGTACATACCTATATACATACATAGTCGACTTGTGCAGCTCTCGACGGTTTAAAATGTATAGTAAGCGTATATAATACCTATAAACGCGTATACCGCACGCAGTCTGGAATAAATCGATAGACGATATATATATTATATGACCGACGTTGTTGAACCGTGGCCAAAACACAAACCTATATACCGTCCGTTAAACGAATAGTTGGAAGACCAAAAACTGTCTTATCCACGAGACTACGTCAAGAGAAGCGTGTCGTCCCGCGACCGATATAATATACCTCGCCAGTTTTGGCCGATTTGGTCGATAAACAGCAGAGCGCTACCGCTACGTGCCTCGGACTTGCTCAAAAACAACCGAGTGGTATATACACGTACACTCTTACTCGTTTCTATATATAATCCGATAATATGTATCTGCGGATTACCCGGCAAAGCTTGTGCGCGGTTATAACATTTTCGCGACGGCGAGACCGCCGTGTAGCAGTTATATTACAGTATTTAAGTGGTCAAGTAGGGACTGGAGATTTTGTAAGAAACGAATATAATATTGTCGATAGCCGTTTTGCTACTTTTCACGCTATTCTCGAAAACTGAAAGGAGAAATAATATACTCGGAAACAGGACCCGTGAATGGTATACAATATACATTATAGGCACCTGTACACATACAATATGTATAATAATACCATACGGTATATTCTTGAGCCCAATCGATCCATATTGTACGATAATTCAAAACGGTCTTTTGAATACTTTTCGAAAAAGAAGTGAATAAAACCTCACGCACGTTATTATTGTAAAATCGACATACCGTGTACACACGCTATATATAAATATATAATATATAATATAGTGCCCATACGAATGGAATCTAAAACAAACAATGAACTATATTATCATAATATTATATATTATTTCTATGTGAATTCGTCAATAATACAGTGGGAATAATCGAAGCAAATCGAAGAATTATTCATGTATAACTTCCGTGAAAAACGTGCACACCATAGCCGCAGCTATATTATATTCTGTTATTATATTATTATTGTTATTATTATTACTATTATTGTTGTTATTATACTTTAAGCCACGTCGTGGCTTAAAGCATATATACGTACAAACATTTTTCGTGGATTTACGAAACGCGCATTATAATCATGGAACGTTATTGTGTTTTTCCATAACATGGCAGCGTTTTTTTCTAATATAATATTACGTTAGGCACAGCACAAAAGTTTTTGTTTTCTTTTAAGTACACAAACACAATATTATTATTGTTTACCGTTGGCGGCATATATAAGCATGTAACGTTTTTCTCGTCCTGTCCGAGCACACACACACACACACACACATCCGCGTACAGGAGCAAAACGCATAATAATATTCGCAAAAATACATAATATATATATTATACTGTGTGACATCGTGTCCTCCGCATAAAACAGACTTAGCCGATCGAGACTGTCGCGTTGCATGGTCTTCATTTAATATTATATGATATACGACGAAATCGATATTTTAAACGCCCATCCCCGCCAAGGAAAACGATTCGTGTCATTTCGTGCGCTCGCAAATCAGTTCTCAAATTACGTGAATAGCGCGTCCGGAATGAAGTCGGCCGTTTTCTTTTCCCCCATTTCCCGTTTCAAAAGGACTTTTAATTATTATACTCATCCGTCTGCAGCGTCAAGCCGCGGAGCGGATGTATCTACCTATACATTATCTTCTAGCTATATCATACAGTCGTCACATGTACATTATAATACACACATCGTGGTCGACGGACACGCAAAATTTTCCGGCCACGGCGTTTTCATTAAAAACACAACGTCTCTGCCATTGTGCGCGGTGAGTGTGTGTGCGCGTATACGTGTTCCCGTTCACATCTTTGTTCGGCGTAGTGTAAAACGGAGGAAAAAAACCACCAAATTTACGACGGGCAATCGTTTTTTTTTCTTTTCCGAAACCACAACGTTTCGTGAGTGTGTGTGTGTGTGTGTATGTGTGAGCGAGCGGTCGAACACAAAAAAAAATATATATATTATAACGACCGCGGTGTACTTGTATATATAATATATTGCTGGACTCGTTGTACACGTCGCGGACGTCGCGTGTTATAAAACTTTAACGTCATGGTCGTCGTTGTCGTCGTCACCGTCGTCATCGTCGTCTCTTAGAGCCGAATATAATAATAATAAGTGTGTATACAGTCGTCGAGTCCCATAGGCCTTTTGTTAGGGAAAAATCACGCATTGTTATTGTACATGTTTCTATGCGTATAAAATATATTATATCGTACCGGTGTGTATACATATAGGTGGTAGGTATGCATTATATTATTATTATTATATACCTACGTGAAATGAATGATGGGAGAAGAAAAAAGACGTACCAAGGCCGGTTGTTTTTCCATTTGGGATTCGTCGTCGTTTTATGGCGCGCTTAATGTTTTATATATATGTGTGTGTCTGCTATACATATTATTAGATAATGAGAACCGCCGCCGCTTTTGAATAGGGCGAGAAGCAGTCGGAAATCGTTTCTATTCTTCTATAGAAGTCTCGTCCTCGTCCTACATATATACACATTATGCTGCACGTATATAGTGTATACAATATGCGTGCAGCAGTGTACACGAGAGACCGCAGCGCATTGTGCGTATATATATGCGTATTATACACACCCTCTTCTGACGACTTTCTATGTGCGGCCGCGTCGTTTGCGGGCTGTATTGAGGTCTGCTGTTGCTGATGGCGAAGCTGCACCCTCCGCACCGCTGAAAGGACCCGAAAACTTTGGTGCTTGCTTTCGGAATTTCGGCGCGAGGGGACCGCATACGCCTGCGAGCCTCGACACGTCGCTGCGAATGACTTGCTCCGCGCGTGCTGAACAAACGGCGGAGGGCGAGAAAACAAAACGAGAACAAAAAAAAAAAAAAAAAAGAAAAAAATAGTACCTATATTATAGTATATGAAACTACGATGATTAATATTATAATATTATATCGCACGGAAAATAATTGCATCGCCCGAAACTTCTACGGCGCTTTTCAAACCCTTTTGAGCAAAACGCGAAGGGTATAAAACGGCCGCTGAAAGGGTACCTATGTATTTTATAATATACGCCGTATAATATATATATATTTGGGGGCGGTGAGTATATACACACTTCCGCTGCCACCGCCGCCGGGCGGTTAGTATAATAATTATACTATCTTTGATTTGATTTTTTTTTTTTTATGTTTTTCATAATATCTTTATCCCCCGGTAATAACAATACACGGCGATCGATATCATCGTGTGGTCTTATTTAGAATTATACGTTTTTCTGTTCCGCTCAGACCATATAAAGTGTACACACATCGCGCGCGGACATCATCGCGGTACATACAGGTAATATTGGGTTTCGTCGATGATTGTATATTGAATGCGTTACATATACTTATACGGTATGTGTAGCCGTGTATAGGTATATAATATTATAGCTATAGGTTTATTATATACAGAACAAAAACTATACACTGTCGATTTCACGCACGTAACCGTTTTCGGTTTTGGAAATTATACCGACTGACACACGACCAAAATAATAATAATAATAATTGTTCTGTTGCGTGCGACTAGTTGCAGTGTACGGATGCGTCTTGCACACTCAAAAATAAATACGTTTCGCACAGATAAACCGTCGCCTGGTATTTTAGTATGCACGCCAAGTGCTAACCTACCTATAACGATGTACCTACGTGATATATAACGCTAAATGTATGATATTTTAATACATTAAATACGTAATATGACAAGTCTCGTTGGACAAAACAATAATTATATATTATCTTTAAAATATATTTTATTATTATTATAAGTACTGGTACTCACACTGCAGTGTTATTATCCGGCCCAGAGCAACGGACGGTCGAGTTTGTGTCGTTATTATAATTATTATATACAAAGAAGCGCAATCGAAAAAAACAAAATTTTTATTACCATAATCTGTCCGTTCGGGGTATATATAGGGGGACATGGAATAACACACACGTGTATTTGTCTATACACGATTCATTGTTACTGCTCTAGGCTGTTCAATTACTAATCATATTCACAAACTATACATTTGGCCTCGATAAGTCCCGTGTTACGAGTACACGCGCATTCAATTTAATGATATTCTGTTTTAATTATGTCGGCAATAAGTTTGGGTTTTAATTCTCTTCTATCATACTATTATTAGGTATTTGTGTGTGTGTGTGTTAGTGTTACATAAATCGAAACAAATTATTCGTGTGCATGGACTAGTAATTAAATTATCTTAAACAAATTTTTTTTTTAAATCTTAATTTTCTTGAACATTAATTTCAAACAAAGATTATTTAATGAATCGTGTAATTATGTCGAATGACGTATATTTAATTTATTTTTATTCATAAATTATTCATTATATATATTAAAAAATTATAATCAGCTCAACTATAACTTTCTTGAGTTAAAATTACTTCAATTATTTGTTCATGGTGAACAAATATTCATTTTACTATGGTAAAAAATTTGAATAATATAAATAAGTATTGTAACATCATTCATATAGTTAATCACGTATTATAACTTATAAACATATTAAAAGTATGATGTAAACATATTTTTCAATAAAACTTTTAGATAAGGAATAATGATAATTTATTTTATGAATAATTACTTGATACAATTACTACCTAATCGAATCATTTTTAAAACCTACAAGTCTATGATTATATTATGTTTGTATTTTAATTAATAAAAAAAATCTTTTTTTAATAATAACTAATAAGTTTAGTTCATTAGAAAACAATATAATAACAAGAAAAAATATCTTCTGAAATAAAAGATGAGTATAGATTGATTGGTTGGAACCAAAGTAATTTCTTTGTTGAACCTAAAAAATAAAATAATAGAAAACATCCATTAAAAAATCGAATAATAGACTATACAATTGAAAACCATAGCCCGAAGACAGAAACTAGTGATCTGTCGATACATATAAAAAAAAAAACAATTACTGCTACTCATTTTTGTACACAAGATTGGCGAAATCTAAACTTTCTCCCTTTGTTTTTTTTTAATATTGTTCGTACGCGAGTATATACACAATAATCGGCAGTTTATATATTTAATACAGAATCGTCGATAAAAGCAGACAAAGCAATCAATCGATATTTTCTTTTAAATAAAAATTTGTTTCGGTTTAATAATAATTCGTCTGCGTACAAACGATTCATCAACGTCGATTACAGATAAATCGAAATAAATAATCGTTACACATCATATTATTTTATTGGTTTCTTATTAACTCAGTAGCTGGTAATTCAAAGCGCAGACCGCTGTACAATTACGCATGTATTATGCTATGGTATTATAATATTATGCATTTGATTTAGCGATAAACTGCAGCTCGCCCAATATGGTCCATAATATAGATGGGTAGTTGAGTAACTACAACATATTATAGCAATTATTAAAAATGAAATACGTGTGTGCATATATTATTATTATAAAGCTATTCAGAAGCGAACGAGAGTCCGAATATAGTGAAGTAATAACAATAATATGGTAATAACAGTAAACAGTTTAGTTAAAGCGTATGTAATAATAATATTATGTACAAAAACGGTGGCACCCATAATTATTATAATACGCGCGGGTACAGGATTTAATTCGAAATTCAAATCATTACAGCTCTTTATACTGTTTGGTAAATGTCCGTGTTATAGACATTCTTGCGACTCGGGTCAAACGTACAGACCTATATAGTATAGGTATATATATATATATATTAATATTTATAGTAAATAATGTTATAAGCATGTACATTCGATACGTTTGAAATGTATAATATATAATATGTGTATGCACGAAACACATTTAATAAATTAGAATATATGTATAGTAATTTGTACGGGAAACGGCACAGTATATAACATACGACAACAATACAATATATTTATTTTATTTTATACTCTTTCAATTCCATTTGAGAATATAATAAACAACACGATCGTCCTCTTCATCCCTTGTACACGGTTTTTAATAAAAGCTGTCTGGTTACTTGATGTACGTATGATATACACGCATAGATAATTGTATAAAATTATTATCGGCGATCCGACAGAATCGATGTGACGGCGGAACTGCGGTATTATTATTATTATTATTATTTTTTTTTGTTTTTAATTCATTTAAACCGAATTACTTATATTCTACACCTTTTTATTATTTTTCATGTATATATTGACCGATGACCGAATCGTGATTCGCCTCAATGAAAAAAAAATTTTAAAACCAATTCTCATGAACGGACCTTACTTAATAATTGGTGTGCAGCCCTGCAGTCACGTGATGGGTATACACGTGTAGGTATCATATTTATAACTATATATATTGATAACAGGTTCGGAATTTTATTTTCCGAGGTTAATGAATGCCTATCACCATCATCGAGCCAGGTGTAATCATTTTTATTTCTAACTATATAATTATTATTTATCTGAAAATTGAAAATTTTGTTAATGAATGTTTTTTAATTAATAATCTATTGCACAGAAGATTCATACACAATTTACGCTCTTTAATAGGACAGGAAAAACGCGTCTTTTCTCCAATTTTGAACGAATGTATTATATATTTTTTAATTATTGTTTATTAATATTAACCTACCTGTTTCTATAATGTTTATTCATCACGGCCAGTGGACAATCTCAAGGGTAATACATTTTAAAAGAATGAAAACAATTAATTGTATAATATTTTTCAAGTACAATACAAAAACAAGTAAGTACTGGGAACCACGGCGAATCATCATTTATTCACGCAACGAATTTTCAAGAATATAACTCGATAAGGATTTGTATTATTGTTTTTTTTTCATGTCGACTGTCGAAATCATTATCTATTGAAAAGTTTTTCGAAACGAATTAACTTTGAACTATCATAATTATAATCATTCCATTGAAATAATCAAAAAAGCAATTTTAACAAGTTTCTAGGTAGAAAATCTTTTTTCATTATTTGATATCTAGAACCAACTATTTCTGTTTACGACGAAGCAGAAATTGATATGCATCGCATTCGCTGAAATCGTTATAGTCGTTTCAACGACGCTCGCTACTCGAATAAAAAAGATAGAGAAATAATGAAGGAGAGAGAAAGAGCGAAAAAGAAGTTTAGGTCGGTATGACCGTCATGCCGCAAAAAAAAAATGCAACGTCAATGTTATTTTGTTTCCTGTTTCCGGTATTTTGAAAAGAGAAAAAGTAAAATAAAAAATAACAACAACAACAATATTTCGGTTTGTTTAAAACATCTCTCGTGCTCGCGGGAACCCAAAACTGACCCCGGCTCGTTTAGCATGCGAAAATCCCCTACCCGGCAATATCCTCTACGAAACGAACGGTTTAACCTCAGTCTCGCTCCGCTGTGCATATATACACACTTAAATGCAAATAAGTCTAAAACGTTAAGGGACGAAAACGCGAACGGGAACGGTGGTGAGGAGTGACGGCGAGGCAGAGTGCCGGTGGCGCGGGCTTTAAGCCCTACGCAGATTTACTTCCGAACGACCGACGCTCCTGGCGCACGGCAGTAAAAACTTTGAAACTCGTTTTATCTCTATATAAAGGGGATTATTTAGAATTGTAACGTAGTTTGCATAAATACATTACTCCGTGACGTAACAGCTGATACAATTATTATCAATGCTAATAAACAATCGTTAATAACAACGATAGTTATTATTATAATACGAAAAGAAACATTAATAATAATAATAACAATAATAACGACAATCTATTAATCTACACGCAGGTTCACGTGAACCTATATATTTCCACGTGTGTTGTTTATAATAATATACATAACTGTATGCAGGTTATACAATAGGTATGACGTGATAATATACTTTTATGAGTAGAATTATTTGTTTACGATATTATTATTCTCTTTGTATTTTAATAAATTAAATAAACTTAATTGATAAAGAACCGTGTAAAATAATTATAACGTCCGTTTATTATACTAATTATTAGCACGAATACGCGGCAAGTATATATTTGAATAATATACGCGTATACTATAATACACGTACCTATCATAATTTATCAAACGGATATATTATGATTCATAATATATCTGTTTTACAAAACACATAATATACGAATTGAGAAATCTTATTTAAACTCAATCAAGATGAAAATCGTGCTAAACTAGTATTTTTATACTTCTTGTTATATAGTCGGTGTGACAGACATTAATGTGTAAAAGTTGTAAAGCTTCCCGAGAGAAACGCATAATAAGAGAGGAAAAAATAATCGATATTATGGTTGACGGTGATTAAAACAACAGACTGTACATATATTAATGTATGCGAAAATATAAAGTGCTCGCGCTGTGGGGGCGCCGTTTCAGGTTTTCAACAAGGGGTGCGAGCGTTATGCCCAAACAGGCCAATTCTACCCACACGACAATATTTAATGACAAACAAATCAAACTCTTAAAAATGATCGCACTACGCCGGTGAATCTGCAGCATTTGAAACCATCGTTTGTTATAAATTGACATTAATTTTTCTTTTGGTCACGATGGAGATGAATATCGTAGTTATTGTGAATATACCTCGTACTCGTACGTGAAAATAACATAATAAATTGATTGTACATCGATGATTTTTATCCCGACCATATCTCTCAACCTATACAAAAATTGTACAGCCCCAAAGCACACTCCCTTTCGTGACACAAACACACACACACACACACTGCACATACGGAAGATAATGACGACGACCCCATAGCTGATGTACGGACTATATACATATTTTACACATTATAATAATATAATACGGAAATAATATCTTTTGAATACATCGCACAAGCCATTTTTTTTTTTTTTTGTTTGACTACGCAGTATCATCGCGCACGAAACGCAGCGTGATTGCACAACAAGGAAAATATAAAATGTAAATTCTATGTACGCGCCGCGGACCGTACAATCGACAATGAATTTAATTAAATTCGTAAAGAGCATTCGTGATGATGATGCGATGACGATCCACACACGTTAAGCACGTATCGCAAGCCGCCCGTTCAAAGTCGACCCATCCCCTTTGGAATATATGCGCGTTTAATATACCTACAGATGTGTGTCCGTATATATATTATGTAATACTTATACATTGTATTGTGAGTGAGATATATATACATATTATCGCATGTAGAAAGCACAACAATGTAAATTGTCACGGCGACGACGCGTATTTAATATATACATTATAATACCTATTATTGTGAGTTATGATCAACGGTAAAGGACGCGAATGTACAATGAAAAAAACGAAGGTTATTCGAAATCCTAAAATAAAAACGAAACGAGCGACAATAATATAATGCACACGTAAACCGGCGCGATAATGATAATTATATATCCGTCTGGGGTTGGTCGGATAACGAGCGTGGTGCCGGGTGGAAAAAACCTCGAAGAAATATTAGGGTTTGTAATACACGTCGTGTCGTAAAGACATTTCGCGTACGACGACGGTGTGTGTGTGTGTGTGTTCGAGTGTACGCGGACAATGTAAAATATAAGCCGACTTGCGCGGCGCGAGAAGAATGCTCGTTTCGCGAAAGAAAAACCGTTCGATCCCTTTTGGCGACCGTGCGGAGGAAGGACGATCGCGCGAATTCCAGAACATTGCAGCGGCGGGGAAGAGTATATAGGAAAAAAACCAAAAATAAAAAGAGGGCGAATGTCGTATATATACTGTGCATGATGTGCGTGCCGTATATCCGGACGAAGGGGTGTGCGCGGGTCGTGTGCCGACGTCATTTTAATCGACCCTCGTTTCCTCCCTCTAATTGCCCATTACCCCCGGTGCAGAGGAATTTCCCACGTACTTACAGAGGAGTATACCTATATACTACACGGCTATATATACGACTGTATGGCGAACACGAGTGGAATTACGCGTTATACATAATATACACACATATATGTATTACGTACTACCCTAATAACACACAGTCGTGTATTATTATATTTAAGGTCGTTTCGCGCCAGAGTTTTACTGCACGATAATGACACGTACAAAGGCACTTTTATGTTGATGATATATGTCTGCACAGTGCACACTGCGCTGCAGAACTGGATCCATACAGCGGAAATAATATATATGTGGTACGCTTATACATGCGTGTGCGGCGCCCGAGGGAATCGCTGACGATTGGCGCGCATTATCGTTATTATAATAATATATGACACTATCATGATACATGTGGGACAATTTAAACTTTTAACTGTTTTAACCGCGCGCGCGAACATCATCGTGGCTGACGCGTTGCTGCGCTCACGGCCTGTCGCCGTGTTTACCATGCAATACACATGATTTATAGGTATATATTATATTATGTTATGGTATAACATATTTTCCAAGTTTTAACTGTACGCTCAATTGTGATTTGTGACACAAAACTTCTAAAAATAAACTCTAGCCAATAAAAATACAAGTCTGTAATTCGGTCACATTGTCACTAGTATAATATAAGCAATTTTTACTTATTAGTATTACTACTTTATTATCTAGTGCTAGTATAGAAAAACGATTTGAAAAAGTTTAATAATAATTTGTTTGACTTTCAGAACAATAATATTGATAACGTAGTAACGCGTTAATATTTATTACTGCACGCAATTTAATTTGAATATTATATATGTATCTACCATACATACGAGTACACGACTAAAGTCTAAAATATATATTATACAAATATTTATTTATCACTTATTCGAGTGTACAATAAAGTGAACAA
>VUJU01005364.1:0-10119 GCA_009835225.1 Aphis craccivora
GGGGATAATTTTCTAGGATAAAGACCTCGTGTATTTTTTGTTTTGTTTTTTACTTTTAACTAAAAAATACTTGGAAATGTCTTCTATGATTTAATGTTGTTTTACACCGCTGGCTTAACGAAGCTATGACAAAAAATAAAATATATCATGTAAAGATTAAATAAATGTGTTTTATAATATATAAGTACGCCTAGATATTATAATATATTAATATTTAAAATAATATGTAAGTTTATATTGTAGTATATACTGAACTACATTATATCTTTAACTTAAAGTTTTTTTTAGTTTTTATACTCATGAAGATAATAAACAATTTGTTGTTAAATTGTATCAAGTTAATACATTTTAAACATAATGATTGATGAAGGTTGTAGTTGAGAGGAATATATATATAAGTTCCTATACCAGACATTGTAAAATAGTAAAATCGTACATACTATGTAAGTTCCTATAAGAGTATAATATTTGGATAAATTATAGGTTTTAAACCATGTTAAAATTGAAAATGTATTCCTGGTCCAATTTATGATGTTTTGAAAAACTTTTTTCAAACGTTTTGTACATTTTTTAAATTTATTAAAATATATGTTTAAAACAGCATAAAATTCAAGAGAATATTGAGTTTAAAGTATTTTTTTAAGCCACCATTGAGTGGAAAAACATGCTATAAAAAGTTAATATAAAGGTTAATATCTAACTTTTTCAATGTATGATGTATCAAGTGTTTTTTTCCATCATGATTCAGCAATTTTCTATGACTTATCTACTATCTTTAAAGAATTATTATAATAAATCTATTTTATAAAATTTCCGTTACCAAATTTGTAACACATTATATATAAAAAAAATTTACCTATACACTGCATGTAGTCTATTTAAAGATCCCTTATAATAATTAAAAATATTTACATATTATTATCAAAGCCTTTTATTAATATTTGACCAAAACCAATCTAAGAAATTGATTATCTATCCACCACTGTTTTAATGTTATTGTAAATCTATACAAAATATTCTATTTTTTAAAATGAGTTTATTTTTTTATACTGTTCAAAAATCTTCGAACAATTTTGAAATAGATATGTTAGTTGTTACTTGTTGGTCTTTGTTTAAAATTCTTGTAGCTCTCCTATTTTCTTATTTAACATTAAACTGTGCACTTTAGCTTTGCATCTGATTTTACGTATTTATTACAGAAAAAAAAAATAATAAACACTTATAACCAAACGAAATTCATTCAACAATATATTTTATTGAGGTTGAAAGTTGATGTTGAAATCAAAATTAAATTTGAAGTAGAAATTGAAAATTAAAGTAATGTGAAGTATGAATTACAAAGTTCTCAGAGTGTATAATATAATATGGCGACTCCAATAAATTTCAAATACCAGTACTTAAGTAGGTATCAAAAAATATCCAATAAGTATATTTGAACATTGTTAGAAGGTTTTTGAATTATTTGAAAGAAAAATCCATCGCTAGGTGTGTGAAGTTACCAGTTGTAGTAAAAAACGAGCTCCAATAAATTCCAACAAGTCTATCTAAACATTGTTTGAAATGTTTTGAAAAGTTGTTTTGCTAACTTTGTGATGACTCTTATTTCATATGACTATTATGATAAAATAATACTACTAATACACTTAATAATATTATTAATATATATTAGTAGTATACAAAAACTATTTTTATGTTTTGGTTATTTCATGTCTGTGAACATTTCAAAATATACTACAATACACATATATTTGTATTATTTGTAACCTATTTATGTTTCATTTTGTTACTTTATACATTGGATGTATCTAAGTATAGTTGAGTAATAAATAGGTACTACATAAAAAAATATAACTCTAGTTATGCCTACATTGATATCGGTAATTATAACCATGGAATATTTTGAAGTAAAGAAAAAAAACCAAAATAAAATAAGGTAAATAGATAAAAGATTGCCTAATGTAATTTTAGACAAATTTCAATTTTTTTAATTTATTTATTTTGATGACTTCAAAAGACTAAAGATCATTTATTGTTAAAATATAGTATTTAGGGCTAAGAATTATTAATACGTAGATTTAAAATTTATATTAATATAATATTAAATCTACCAAAACTTTTTTTTTTTTTTTTGCTTAAGTAATTAAACAAGCATAATAATTATTTTGAATTTTTGGCTACCAATTTAATATCAATAGATAAATGATAAATGTATATTGTATATTACCTACTTATATATTCATAGTTGTATTATTTACCTTTACACAACAATATTGTAGCATATTATCTACTTATTCATAGTTGTATTATTTACTTTTACACAACAATATTATAGCAGACGAACGTTGCTTAAAATTTGTCGAATACTTATGTTATAAATTATAATATTTGGTCGTGTACAACTAATTGTCGAAGTATATTATACTTAATATTATGGTCATAATACAATAATATGAAAACATAATTTGAAGATATGAAAAAAATAAGATAAAAATTATTTTTTTGAAACTATTATACTGAATTGCGATTATAATATTACTGTGTTCCTATAGTATGTATAATCATATAACTCATCAGTACCTATTACAAATTTAAAACTAAATCATGTTTTTCCACCCACATAAATTGTTAATGATCGTTATATTTTATTTCACATAGGTATGCGCTATTTAAACACATAATAATAATTATATAATTATTTATTACTAATGTGTAATAAACTGATTATAATGTATACATTCATAATATGGTCTGTTCAATCGAATATTTTATTATAAGGTTTCAATAATTATAACTAAATACAATATTTATAATCAATGGTAGTACACGGATCGTGATGGCATTAATTTAAGTCGCTCGTAGTCAATACTACACGATCTGGTGGAAAAACAGCGACTTCAAATAGCATGTTCGTGGTAATATAGAAGATAGCGCCGTTACGTCGTCCACCTCTTTGGTCACTAAGCTAGATAAGCTCTTAAACTAAATATTATATCATATCTAACAATGTCGTTGACTTCATTTAAGTATTACTTAACGTATTTTAAGCTCCATTCAAGTTAAATCATACTTAATGTACGGTTTATCCACCATTTATTTTATTAGATTTCACAACGTGTTGAAAGATTGGTATACATTATGTACCTACTTATTATACATTTATATTATCTAGTTCAGCATGACAATTTGTATTTTCAAAGTAACAATGTTATATTATTTAATATAATTTACACCGAGTTCGTCAATTTAAAGTGACAATAAGCCATAAGGACATTATATTGTTAATATTATCGAGCGATTCCTGGAAAACACGGAGTCTACAGAAATCAATCAATAGCCTTATTTCTATACGCGGGGGACGCGTTACATTAGTTACTGCAATTAACTTTGCATGTTTTATATGAATAATTAATAACTACCTATATACATAAAAGTGAATATTAATAAGTCATAATTCACGTTTAATTTAGTTCTGTGCGCGCGTATGAAATAATGAATGTTATTTTGCCATTTTTGTATATTTATAATTTTGTAAATAAATATTATAATATAATTATAGTTACTTTATTCATAATAGAATTGGAGATTTATACTAAAAGTATTCATTTAAACGTCTAAGATTAACAATAAAATATAATAAATAATTATAAACGGAAATATAATATTATAGAGTTTATAAAATAGATGACATATTATAGTGAAATTTTCAAAAATACATAGATATCCAAAATTAGTTTTAAACATTTATGGAAAACTACGAATAAAAAAGCGCAGTCAAGAGGGTACCGCTTTGTTGTACATTAGGTACCGTACAGTTCATTATTATATTATATAAGAGTGTTTGAATCCAATGATAAGTATATCATTGTATACGAAAGATAATTTTTTAACCCAAGTGAGTTACAGTAGATTTTAATAATTTTTTCTTTTCAAGTGTAAAACATTTACTACCTCCCAATATACTACAATTCCCCACTTTAGGTGTTTTGATAATTGAGTACATTGAAAGCATTTGGTAAAGTTGCAAGAAAGTTGGATTCGATGGATGGTCTTTAGGCCCTGAAACCTGTCGTATTACTTATACCAAAGAATCATTTACCTCTAGAAAATCTTGATTTAATTTACTGGTTAAAACATAAGCAAAACCTCAATCGTTAAGTAGATAATTGACCAAATCTATTGTTGACTACAGAGTTACTCTTAAACCTTTTGCTGTTTGTTTTGTCGAAAATTCTTCTTCCTTTATTATGTTATCATTTAAATTATTCTTCCAATTATTCAGTCATTCTAATGCATCATTTAGTACCTTGAAAATGAAATGTTTGTAAATATACAACATAAAATATATAATACAATAAACTTACAAAATTATAATATGCATTACAGAACTATATGAGTATTATTCTTTTTGTTCAATAATTTAGAAAATTGTGTGAATATTCAAGTATAAAACTAAAAAAAAAGTGTTTATATAACTGGAATTAAATATTTACAATATTATAGAACAATAATTATTAATATCTAAATACTTCTCTGGTAATGGCGATGAACAAACATAAAACGTGCAACACATATATTTATAAACCTTGATATCCTGACTAATTTTTTTTAAATTCCTTCTGCATTAAATTTTCGAGCATCAAAAATATTATATAATAATAATTATTAATATCTAAATAATTCTCTGGTAATAGTGATGAACAAACATAAAACGTGCAACACATAGTACACATAATATACTCGTATTTATAAACTTTAATATCCTGGCTATTTTCTTTAATTCCTTCTGCATTAAATTTTCGATTAAGAGCATCAAAAATATTATTATATAATAATAATGTAAATTCTACAGTTTCTTCACTTTCATCAAATCCTGAATAATTTTTACTTTTAAAAAATACAATCCCATCAGCCATAGACTTACTAAAGATCTATAAAATAAATAAATGTTAGAAATAATGCCAAATCGTAATATAGTAAAACCTCACTTGTGAAGCAAATTTAACCTTCATTTTTGAAAAATTATTCAGTAAAAAATGAATTTTGGTTATTTTTGGACATACTTTTAAATATGATTTAGAATCGTGATCAAAAACTGTTTCATATATTTTCCATTTAATTGAAACCTTTTTAGGATGAATCTAATAATTATAATTTTTTTTTAAATTAATAATTTGTCTTAATTTAAATATTTTTAGTATTTAACATACTATAAGTTCTTTTTTTGTAAATAACCTATTTCTTATGGTTTTGAGTAAATGCGGTGCATCGGAGAATACATATACTCTTCTACTACTATCAGCTGGATTTTGGAAATAATTTTGAAGCTGGTCTAATTTTCCACTAACACCCAAACTAGCCCACATTTTTCTATTTGTCGATGCACCATCACTTGTTAATCCAACGACTTCAACTCCTGCATTTTCTAATAATAGTATTGCCTTCACAACAATTTTTGACAAATTGATTCCTTTCTCAAATTAAAATAATATTTTTATTAGCAGGTGCATCAATATTTATGTGATTAAAATAATAAATATTATCATAAAATAATAACTTTTAATATGTTCATTAAGTACTTATACATATATATTATATATAATATTATTAATATTTACCTTTTATAAGTCCTTTGGATGCAAATACTGCAATAGGCTGGTGTAAACTTTCAGCTAAGCTTTATATCATCAATACTAAAGCATGACTTGCCAATTCAGCTTTATTGTCAAAATCGTCCCCCAAGTTTTCTAATCCCAAGTATGTCAAATTTTTTGTATTGACGCTTAAACTTTCCCTAAAAAAAAATTAATCCAATACTAAGGTTACTAATAATATTTGTTCATAAACTTTTTTTTTCAGTATTTTAAAAAACTTTTCATCAAAGCCACATCCGATCTTAACGGCCATTGAGTGACTTCGTAGGGTATCTATACATGGAAGTGGTAAAAGATTTCGCTCTCGTAGAAATTTATAGCCACTTGGAGATCTAAATAGTAATTAGTAAATACTACGAATACAAAACCTAAATATTTCAGCAATTTAGTAATAAAAAAATTATATACTATGTAAGTACCACTGATAATATGTTTTATCTTATTTGAAACAACAATAATACAAAAGCATCCAATTTCCATTACATTTTCTATTTTATGGATTTTTAACCTTAGCAGCTGAAATAATTTAAGTTATTAATTAATATTGACCACGTTTCTTTAATCATGGTCACAATGCTGCCCACAGACCACGCCCTACAGGCAACACTATGCAAGGCCGGCCGTAGGGTTAATTTAAGTGAATAACTTTTTTAATTCAATCCTGATTTTTTTTTAGTGTGTACTATAAATTATTTTTATATATACCTATATGTTTTTATTATAGTTTTTATTTATATTTATCAGGAATGGTTGGATTATATTTATTTTAAGAAATTTGTTTTATGAAATTTTAAATATTCTGTACAATTATATTTAATTAGTTAAAATATTTATTTGGCGTTTTTTATAATTATAAAAATATAAAAATATTATAATTTATCAAAAAAACTATTATAATCAATCTCTAATCGTACAATACATTTAAGATATCTTAAATCGTGATCCCAACCAATGTAGATGGCCCCTACACAACCTATAGAACAAGTACCACAGCAACCTTCAACTACTCCCATGCAAATTATAGTGAGTAAATAATTTTATAGAATTAATTATTTTTTTATCAAACAATTTAATATGAACTTTGTGTTTATTATTATTTTTTTTTTTTTAGCAGCCAGGTGCCAAACGGAATAGTAGTCAAGGAAAAACAGCAAAACCTAATACTATTCATATGTCTCTCTCTTTGCGAGAAGAAGTTAAATTAAATCAGACTGAAATTGCTTGGATTCCGACAATTACTAAAAAAGCCACCAAGTCCGAAGTACCTATCTAAAACCAAGAATGAAGAGAAACAAAATAATGCTGTAGGATTAAGAAATTAAAAATTATTAAGTATAAAGTATTAAGTTTCTATATTTCTTTATTCTGTCTTATTAGATTTATTGGTGAATTGTTTAAACGAAAAATTCTTACTCCAAATATTATGTTATGTTGCATTGTGAATTTAGTCACTAAACATGTTGAAGTACCACTTGAATGTTTATGCATTTTATTAAAGACTGTCGGAAAAGAATTGGAACAAGTAAATTTACATTTTATTTTATTATGTTGATTAGACATTATATTTCATTAAATATTAATTTATTTTTTTTAATTCAATCTATCAATTCATTAATTGACAATAGATTAAATGTTAATAATGTGCAATTTAGACAATTTATTAAATATAGTCAGATAATCGATTTAAGATCATAAGGTATCATATTGTTTAATTTGTTTTAATACACACACACATATGTTCTTACTGTGGTTAGGTTAGGTTAGGTTAGGTTCGGTTACGTCATGACCACTACCATTATATACTGACACTACTATTATATTATATAATTTAATCATACAGTATTATAATGAACATTTGGTATGTAATATAATATGTTATCCGACGACATCATACGATTCGGTTTTACAACTGCATTTTGTATGAATTGCATTTTTAACATTTTCAATAAATTGTGCGCCCTTATATAATAATACATAAACGCATTCGGGATTGTGCATGGCGTGTTGTTGCCAAACTTCGTAATTTTTTCCCATTCTGATAGCAATAGACCGCAGTAGAAGCATTGAACCAAGTCTCCCGTCCCGCTGTAAGTAAATCCTCATTCGGCGAGCGAATACTTATCTTGATATGAGCGAAAAGGATACGAATCGAATGTTTTCAACCTTGTTAAAAAAGTCGAATACTCGGGATATTCTGGAACTGAGTTTTCCTGTACCGTCCACACTAGTGTCCGACAATCGACGTGATTTTTTACATGATTTTAAGTAACCTAAAAATTATATTTAAAACAATTTAAACTTGGTTCTTACAAACTACCACGAATTAAAAATAACGAAATAGTTTATATTATAAATAGTCTATATATATATAGTATATCTTAATTCCTGCAAACTACTTAATATAATATTTATATATTTATTTAGTTAGTATTGAATTTCGCCATTTCATAAAACAAACTTATATATCACCTAGAATAATATAATGTAATGATATAATAATAGGTAATAATAATTTTAGATCACCAACTACACCTAGTACAATACGATAGATCACCTAACACCTAAAACGAGGTAGTAGATCACCTGCTACACGAATGCCAAAAAAACTTTGTTTTGCTATGATGTATATACTTATTTGAATACCTATATGTATTATCACAGAATAGAATGTAGTATTATGTACTGCCCTATATTATTGCTCAACCCTGCTAGATAAATTTTAATATATAATGCTAAAACTTTTAGGGACCTTACTTCTAGATAAAATTAAGTTAAGCGAATCAGTGTAACTGTGTCATACAATAAAAAAAACGTTTGAAATAAATGGTCTAACAAATTTAGGTGACTATACTCCCGAGCATCAAATAAATAAAAAAGGAGATCATGTATTAGTCCCTATGTTTCAACCATTTTGTGGTAAATGAGAGCAATCTTTTTAAGTAAAGGTTGTGCATCAAGTACTGTGTTACACAAAATTATCATTGAAGCAATTCTTTTACTGAAAAAATCTGATTTCAATGTGGATGTCGTAACGACGGATGGTGTTACATGGAACCGCAATATGTCGTATGTGGTCAAAATTTGGTATTTCTAAAGAAAATATAAGTTGTTTACACATGTATGATGAATTCAGAAGATTATGGTTCGTACCTAAATTTAAAAAACTTGTGAAACTGTATGGTTAAGCAAGAAGAGTTTTTGGCTAGTATTTTTATTTTATACTATAAACTTGAATAGTATAGACTGTACCCAGTATTCATTCACAATACCTATTTCTTATTTTTATTATTATTTGAAGTATTAAATCTTTACTTTAAATTTAATATGTTTTAGACCCCAGATGGAGTTGTTTAACTTCAGCATTGGGAATTGGGATGCTGTTATAGCTTCAGATAACCAATCTGGATGCCATGTAGCCTTAAATAAACAATAATATTATAGTTAGTTTATTTATATTTTGAATATTTAGGTATAAACCTACTACTCAATACTAACTTTTATGATTAAGCAGTTTATTTTTTCGTAAAACATTCTTCATAAGAGGTTTTGTAGTTAGTTTTCCATTTTCATTAATCTGTTGTTGAGAAACTCTTTTCATTCTTAAAATGTTTCCTTTTTTTGGCACACTCAGTACATCGTGGATTACGCACATGGTTCAGTGAAATTAAATTTAAATAGGTAGGTACTCACAACATTGATCAGATTTTGTACTGTATAATTTATTTAAATCATCAATAGAAATAAAATATAAAATGAAAAAACTACAAATATTAGGTACCAATAATCAATTTCAGTTTCAGGACACATTTCAAAATCCTAATTTCCGCTAGGTCCGCGTCAGTACCAACTGCATCAAATTTGCTATAAAAATCTATTCTCAAAATTGAAAAACTAAGTAGGTACTTTGTCTATTATAAATCGTATACACAATGGATGATATAAATTATGAATAGGTATATAATTATACCGAGGTTTAATTTCCTATATCCTATACTAAAAACTATAATAATTATTGGTTTTGAATTTATTAGGTTTTTAGATTCTGAGCGGAGCGATGAATGTATTGATTTTACAATGTTGTGTTTTTTTTTTTTTTTTGTGTCTGTGTACACGATACAGTGTCGAAATAATGCTTCGATTTCAAACTTTGTGGATGGTTTCCGATAGAAAAATGAATCTAGTTGGTGCATTGGAGAGGTCATTTTTTTAAATTTCACAATAGTTTTCAAAAGCGCAGGGATAAAGCAAAAAAAAAACCAGTTTTCGACCAAATCGATAATTTTATATGATTGTAATTCAAAAACTAATCACTGTAAATACTTGAAATTTTCACCAAATGTTTATGTCAGTATCATCTATATACAGTTAAAATTCCTAAATTTTTTTGAATTATTTATAGACCACTGAAATTTTTGATTTTTTTGAGAAATTTTAGATTCTGAGCGGAGCGATGAATGTATTGATTTTA
>VUJU01005365.1:0-14080 GCA_009835225.1 Aphis craccivora
TCTCAAAAAAACCGTCCAAGTATATAAGAATAACAAATTATTTTTGAGCAGCGGCCCACCGGGAAAGTTCCCGGTATCCCGCCGGCCCAGTCCGCCCCTGATTACAACCATAGAATAAAGATAATACAAAATGTATTATAACATATATTATTATATATAATAATAAATATTGCATACAACTATACTAGAAATAAAAATATTAATAAAATTAAGAAGCTATAAATAAAATAAATCAATTTGAATATTGAGGAACTATTTTTGAGTTTATTACTGAGCTCAACTACTAGATAGCGCTTGGGCTCAAAAAGTATTTTCCCTTCGTACACTGCCTAATCTATAATTTTTCATGGACAGACCCGTCTACTCTCGTTTGATAGTCGTTGCCAGTCCTGTATATTTTAGTCCGTGGTTGTCATTATGATGAAAATTATGTTATCGTTTTATCTATGTTATCCTTATCACATTATATTAGTTGCAGAAAAGGGGCAAAATATAGGCAATATTAAACATGCACAGAAAAATTTTTTAATGCGAAGATCCATTCGTACATGATAAATTTAATTTAATTTATCACGCATTCGTAACTATTTGGCGCGTTGTTATTGTTACTTGTTGTGTGGTGATTCCTGATGAGGTATTATAACGTTTCATGAGTCTGTACTCCCTAAATCGTTTTTTTATTGTTCTATATATTATATAAAACTGTCAAATTAGATAGGTAAGTATGATGGTGATGAGAAATATTATTGATTTTTACCTATCAATAATTCAATTTAGTTCACGCTAAACTGATATAGCTTATATTAGATATAGATACTTACATATATTTTTTTTTCATCCTAATTTTGTTATAATTATTTTATTTTCTAGGTTATTATGGATTTTATCTTTAATCCTGATGTTAAATCACTTTACACTCTATCATTAAATCAGTTATGCATCACAATGGACGAAACTACACTATGATCACTTTTAGAACAGTTACAACCATCACTTTGTTTAGAAATCTTATTGAAAGTTAGAAAATATTTTGGACATGAAATTATGTTTTGTCAAATGTATAAAAACATGGCGCCTTACAACAAGTAACCATATTTCTTTATAGCACTCAATTATTATAATTTATAGTATAACATTATATGATACTTTATAATTTATATGTATATAATGATATAATGGTACAAGTTGTATACATTTAATATAAGAATATAGACTAATATATTATATATATCAGTTGACAATAAATATTTATTAGGTATATAAATTGCACTATACTAACTAGTTACAGATAGTGATGAATGATGAGTATGCTTGTATATTATTTAAATATAAATTTATGTTACAAAAAGTTACTAAATTCATATTATTTGATGGGATCATTAAAATGTTTTGTATTTGGATATTTATGTAAATAGAGATGTTACAGTATCAATATATAGTATAGTAAGATAGTCAAGAAAATATTATATATTGATAAAATATTGTAGTTGAATTGTTTAATATTATTTCTATACCTACTGTGGTTTATACATTTTTTATAATTTATAATATATAACCTATACATTTATCATAGGGCTAAGTTAGGTTAAATTTGTTTGAAAATAGTTTTTATCCTTAAATATTTTATTTTGTGTTCACTTGAAAATTAAAATAATGTATTAAATTAACGACACTCCAAAGTTTGTCGTTTATAAAGTATATTGTACTCTGATGTAAATTTTCAGTAATTTTTTTTATATAATTGACACAGAATTAGTACACTTAATTCTTTATAATTTATATTCGAATGTACTAAATTCCATAAGTTATCAGAGAACAGTATACATCTATTTATTTTTTTGTACTATTTATTTAAATTAATTTTTAATAATAACACTAATGACCTTATTTTCAATAGTAAATGTACATAAGTTAGGGATATATCATAATTTTATAATTTTTATAAAAAAAAATAGTTTGGGTTATTCACAAAAACATTTGAGTTAAACAAGATTTTTTTGCATTGTATGAATAGGAAATTCTAAAGAAAAAGTTTAAGGTGTAGGCGATTTTGGGTTAAAGAAATTTGAATAAACTACTTGTACTACTTGTATAAGGTTCATTTTGCGCTAAAAAAAAAAAAACATTTTTTTCTCATGTAAATACAAATAAAATATTGTTTATAAATTATAACTAATGTATTATCAATCCTTTAGGAAAATTAAAATGTATTTCTTCAAATTGTATTATTATCATTATTTTTTTTTTTTTAATTAAAACTGTATTATTTTAATATTACCAAATTGAAACGGTTGATATTAGCCATTTATACAACTTCAGTTGTATGATTATGAATTAATATTAAATTTATTTTTTTTAGATTTGTGTACAAATGAAGGGTTTTAATTTCCCATTAAATTTTGCTCAAGAATGGATAACATCAGAAATACCAGATACAAATGAAAAGTTATATTTTCTAGGTATAGAAAGAGGTCTCAAATTAGGTTTGTAAATTATTTTAATTTTAATTTTTTGAAATTTTGTTTGAATTCTGTTTGATTTTAAGAGTTTTTCTTGGTGGTTCTGGATGGCTTAATGAAAGTGCGCTAGTCTTATCACATACATACAAAATAATTACTACAAAATGGATGTGTCACGACGAAAATTTACAACTTCTCAAAACCTTTCAATGCCTGACAAAGTTATAGAATACCTTGATATTATTATAAATAATTTACTTTGAAATTATAATAAATTTAACAATAACAAATTTTTTCTAGATGGTTAATAGTGTTATCAGATTACCATCATTTCAAAGATGCTAAAATAGTTTTGAGACATATGCTTCACACTATTGACATAATTAATCAAATTGTAGAAAGAACATTGTGCATCAAATCCTTAAACTTCACAAGAACAGTGGACACTTGACAATTATTGTCCTAAGTCATGGCATTAAAGTTTGTACTTTATTGTACAAACTTAACATAGCATATATGTTGAAGAGTCAAATGAATGCATTCAATGAAGAAATTAGCGATCACACTTTTTATCATTTGGCATTTAATGGGTTATACTTTTTATATACTATACATCAATTATAACAAATGTCACCATGCTTATTTCATGAACTCTTTGTAAGAATTGTTTGTGGTAATCTCATGGTAATATAACAATTATATATAATAATAACCAACATGTGTTATATTTTAGGTTTTATTAGACTATTCATGCAATTTATTTGGTTATTATAATTTACACACTACAATGGTTATGGTTGAGTGTGCAGTTTTTTGCCATGCATATTGAAATCGTTTTCTATTACAACATATGATGAATGATATTATGTAAGAAAAAAAATTATTTTTAATGATAAAATTAATATTTGTTTGTTATTGCCTTGTCACAAAACTATTTACTTTTTTTTTTTTAAACTTTATATTCTAATATATAATATATATAAAAATATCATTGAACATGGACCTGGGATAAAATAATACAATATTTATATGGCATAGTAATAACAAATAAGTACCAATAAATAAAAAATGTTTTTTGACAATCATGACAATTTTAGGCAGTTTATACTACAAGTCATAAATATCATGGACAAAATTGGCGTACCAGATGACAATATGTTGTTAGTGAAAGCCTATCAGTTAAAAACATTAGTGGTCCAAGAAATAGTGATGGGTTTAGAGCAGTGGTTTTCAACCTTTTTTGGTTCACGGCACACTATTATACATCACAAATTTTCACGGCGCACTCACGTACTTGACAACCACAACAACTCCGGAAACTTTGCCGAAAACACTATTTTCCTAATTTAATAACATTTTTCGCGGCACACTACTGTGCCGCGGCACACCGGTTGAATATCACTGGTTTAGAGAATGAACTTCCATATGTTATTGATCTAAATGGTTTGTACCTTTATTACTAAGCTATATATTTACTTAATGTTTGTATTTTATTTATTTATGAAATATCCTCTGCAGATAAATAAATTTAAAATAATAATTGAAATATCAAATCTATTGAATGTATTTTATAGATAATGATATTATGTACATATTAACTTAGTGGTTAGAACTATATTGATTAATTAACTTATTACTAATTACATTTTCTATCTTACAGCATTAAGTATTTTAGTAGCTTCTTTTAGATTTATGTACACATTTTGTATTTTTTTAGAAATAACTCTTAATAATTGTAATACAAGTTCCCTTGTTCAAAATATTAAAACAAATTCATAATTTTAGATTTTATTTTTCAAACCAAAATTAGTGGTTTATTCAGTTGTTTTCTGGCTAGCAAGGCTCATACAAGTCATAGTTTTATTAAAAAGATTATAAATTTTATTATTTAATTATACTACTCTAATGAGAATATGGACTTAAATAGTATTTATATCAATTAAGTAATTTATGTAATTTATGTGTTGATATTTATTAATTATATCAATTTTGCATGTATAGTTTGTGAGTATTACCAAAAATCTTTTAACTCTATAACCGATTACTGATTAAGCAGTTAATGTAATGACACAAATTTAGATAATTGTTTAATCTTTTGATAAAATGTATATTTGATAGCTTTAGATAGAGAGATTTATTTATATATAATTATGGTCAGTTAAAGAACTGTCTAGGTATAATCTTGCATTTTGGAAGAAAATATGCACATTTTTTTATGTAAATCTTATTATATAATTTTTATTATTATTTGAATATTTTAAAATGTTAATTGTATTTGTTATGGTTTTATAAATAAAAATACATTGTTTCAGATCTTACTGATAGCATTGATAAACAAAATATAAAACGGGAATCGCGGAAAATGTTAAGAAAAGCTGAAGTTTTTCACTTAAATTCCCTAAAGATAAATTTAAAATCAGTTAAAGGGAACACCCTGGTTACAACACATTTACATACTTATCTAGGACGTTTTTATATTTATCAGAAAAATTATTCGGTAATGTTTAAATTTTTTTTTTCTCTTCAGATTACTGACTTTGTTATATTTATTTAACTATTGTTTATGTTTGTAGCGATCTAAAGAAATGCTTTTTAGAGCACTTAAAATCAAAAAATTATTATTAGTTGAAAACCACATATCATTTGCTCAAACCTTAAATGTGTTAGCTCCTTTACACTTAACATCAAACAAATTGCAAGAAGCTGAAGTACTTTACTTGCAAGTGATAAAAATATGTAAGTTATAATAAATTAAATCATATCATATTATTATTTTAAAATATCGAATTACATAATTATTTTTACTTAGATGAAAATTCCCTTGATGGCCCTCACCTAGAACTTCAGTTAACTATATTAGAATTGATGGAAGTTTATAGAAATTTAAACAATACAAAAAAGAGGAATCATTATTTTAATTATTTTATGGTGTTCAGTAGAACATGTGATGAGTGGTTATTAGAGTTGCAATCTAAAACAATAAATAATAACTGTAAAAAATAAGATTTAAGTTTGGAAAAGTTTAAATGCACATTAAATAAATGCAATTGTAACTAAAAGTTAATTTAAATAAAAGAATAATTTGAAAAGTTAAGTTTTTAACTATATATTATGTTAACTATTTATGTATCTATATATTTTTTTTTATGTTCTAAAATACTCTTTTAAATGTAACAAAAATAGTTTTAATTTATTCTAAATTAATTAAGTGTAACTTCTTTCCAGTATCAAAAAATTGATAGAAAGTTATTTATATCTATATAAAAAATATATGTGGTTCAAAACAATAATTAAATTTAATCAAGTAAAAGTAAAATGAAGCAAAATATTTGATTTGTCAATTATTGATTTTGTAATATGACTTTTTTTGTAATATATTTTATTTTAATATTTTATTCTTACGGTTACACTGTTTACATAAAAAAAAGTTTTGTAAGGATATGATCTGCCCTTTACAAATAAACATAATTTTATTGACATATTTTAATCAAATAGTCTAATTTACTAAATATTAAATTAAAGGTACCTAACATTAGAAATATAATCACTGAATGTGTAAATAACAAAGATAGAAAGTATCAAGATAAAATATTTATCACATCAATGTAACACACATAGAAATGGGGTAGTTAAATTAACTCCTAACTCTGATGTCACATACTAAAAACTTGTTTAATCGTTTTTTTGTTAAGTGAAACCTCAATAGAACGTTAATTTAAACAACCAGTGTTGAGCATTAAACATTCTAAAGCAACAAATTGTTAATAATAAAATTAAGATACTTTATGGTTTTGATAAATTTATTTATGTTTCAATTAAAATCAATATAGGTCTCATTTTAAAACTTTTAAAATAGTTAATTTTAAATTGTATAAATTTTGTTTTTAGTACCAATGTTTCTGTTTTAAGAATATAATAGTATTTAGACGGTCCCAGTGTTGTCTAAACTCAACAATAAATTATAATTTGTTATTTTAATATCATAGATTAGATTACATCAAACACATCATTATAATATTATACTAACAATTTTGTTTAATTATTTTCAGATATTTTAGTTTTAAGTTTAAATAGTATTGTTGTCAATGTAATACATTTGTAAAGTTGTAACTATTACCAACTAAAATTTGATTTGAGTCAAAATACACTACTTGTAAATTTTACTGCTAAATGTTATTGTGATAAAGCGGCTATGGAGTTATTTTGACTACAAACACACTCAAACGTTATTATTAATTTTACAGTTGTGTTAAAATAGTGTCGATATACATACAATCAGTAGGTATAGTATATCTAAAATTTGTTTTTAAGGCATACAATTTCAAATGAGTCTTTATGACTAGGTATAAAAAGGTAGTATAAAACAAACAATTAGGTATGAATAGAATAAAAATATATTTGAACTGGTGGGAAGGGTGAGCTCAGGGTTTTGATTTTGGTTAATTAGTGTGAGCCCCTTAGTTTATTACTAGATAGGTAGACTTTGTAATTCTTAATACTGATACTTACTCTTTTTCTTTGTTACCTATATAATGAATTTTATTATTGAACGAACTATAATTGTGGGTGAATAAAAACTGATAGGTGAATAGAAACAAAATGTCGAAATAAGTTCCACTGACCAATAACTACAATCTCAGTTAACTATTATTGTTATTTGTTGGTGTATTAAATTAGTTATGTTATGAAGAATCGAATTCAATTGAAAATGTTTTACTTCCATAATAATCGCCGATAAAAAAAATTGATAAAAGCAAAATTTATTTCCAAAAACTGTGTACCAACTTTGTCATCACTTTGTCTCATGAACAAAAGTGATAACTCCAAATTTTTTTTTTCAATTTTCGGGATGAATGTTGAAAATTAAGTTACGTAATAGTCAATCCTGTTTAATAAATTACTTATTTTAGATTCTGAACGGAGTGATAAATGTATTGATTTTACAATGATGTGTGTGTTTTTTTTCTTTTGTGTCGTCATCACGTTTTGGAGAAGTAAAAGTGTTTTGATTTTAAAAAGTGAGCCCTGTTTCTGATAGGAAAGTGAATCTAGTTGGTACTTGGGGGATCAAAAGTAAAAAATGTCTAATAGTTTTCAAAAGCGTTAGGAAAAACCCTAAAAAAGTAACAAGAAAAACGGGAATTTTTACGCAAAACTAGTTTTTGACCAAATCGATTTTTTTATATGGTTGTAACTTTGTAAGTCAAAAACTATTCTCTGTAAATACTTGAAATTTTCACCAAATGTTTATGTTAGTATTATCTATATACAGTTATATTTTCAAAACTTTTTGACTTTTTTTGAGTTATTTATAGACCACTGAAATTTTAGATTTTTATGAGAATTTTTTTTTTGAAGGGTCGATAAAAAAATTTTGGATGGCCAAAAAAACTTGAAAATTTAATACGAGGTTCCTTATGAGTTGTTCTTATTGTAGCTAAAAAAAATTAAAAATCGTTAGTCACAATTTTATTTAATAAGTGTTTATAGTTCAAATTTTTACGAAATCTGTCGAAAACGCGAAAATCTGCAAGTAATTTTGAAGTTGAAAAATCATAAAAATTTTTTTGTTTATAACTAAGGATTAAAAATACAACACTAAGTTTTCCATAAGTTTTTCTTCAAGTAGATATAGAGAAAACTCGTAACATCATTATAGGAAAAATTTTAAGCGCATTTGAATTTTAAATTTTTAGGAAATAGCGTAACGATAACGATTTATTCTCAAACGATTTTAAATATTTGTTATTATTCAAAAACTATAAGTCGTAGATACTTGAAAATTTTATCAGTTATTTAGATTGGAGTTTTCTTTACGTGATTTAAATTTCAAAATATTTTGACTTTTTTTGAGCTATTTATAGACAACTGAAATTTTCAATTTCAAAAAAAAGTGTCGAAAAAATTTTTTTGGCCCTATCAAAATACTTGAAAATTTAATACAAAGTTCCTCATAGGTTATTCTTATAGTGATTAAAAAATTATAAGAATGCATAGGCACAATTTTTTTTTATTAGCATTTGAAGTTCAAATATTGACGAAAATTCGTCGAATTCCTAAATATTTGCAAATTATTTTGTAGGTATAATTCATAAAATTTTTTGTGTAAGTAGTTAAGAATTGAGAATTTAATACGAGATTTTCTATAAGTGTAGCTTATAATAATTATAAAAGAACTTAAATTTTGATATATTCAGACCATTAAAACATAAACCACCTTTTTCACCAACCATTGAAAATTATATCCTAGGCTGACAAATCATCTTCGTTCAAAATCGTTTTTCGTATACATTGATAATTATCATTGGATTCAAATTTAACCCTATAATATATCGACACGGCACCTAATGTGCAACGGTACCCACTTGCCTGCTATTTTATATTTTTTTTAATCTAAACATTTTTTTTCTGGGTGAATAGAAACATGCCAAATGTATACAAACCAAATCCCCGTTACAATGCGAAATGTTGTTTTTTATTTAATAAAATCTGTATTTGAGTAATGTGAACGGTTTTTTTAAAAATTAAAATCATGTCATATTGCATACGAATCTGCAATGAAGTGAGACATAAAATGAACTACGATGTATCACAGACTTATCGTTACACTTTTCGATTCATAATTTATATTAGAATATTATTATTTTGTTATATTAGATAATTTCCCGTTACCAGGGATAATCAGGTAACCAGGGTAACCGTAACATAGCACATCACTTTTAGATTCTGGGTGCAAGGCAGAGCGTGACGCTTTTTAGGTAACGCTATTTCGGTAACGCTATTTCGGTAACGCTTTTCGAATCTATGTACCAAAGAAAAGACATAAAATGTTAAAAATCAAAATTCCCCCATTAGGGTTGAATAACTATTTCTATGAAAATTAAGCAACTGTTTTTTCACCTACACCTGTGGGTGAATAGAAACATCGAAGGTACTTAAAAATATTTATAAAATTAATTTTTATAGTTGGGGGTAATCATTGAAATTTCTATCATGTAGTACACGGTGAGACCTAAATTTTGATGTAATTCACAACATTGTAACTATATATTTTAGATCCAGATATATAACACCTGAAATGTGCAAACCGGTTTCTATTCACTTAAAAATACGGAACCTAATTCTATAATATTTTAACGACTTGTTAAAATAGTGTATTTAGATAGATAGTCTTATGGTTTAGCGCGTAGGATTATAGGCAACCTTTAGGTTAGGCAAATTTAATAAAGATGGTTGATAGTTCAAAACTCATCAACTGAGAAAAAAATCTTGACACTTCTTTTTCCAGAGAATTTATATTAAAAGATTGTTTATTGTTAACTTTACTTATTTATGACAATTAAATTCAAAAGTATAGATCATTTGATTCAACTTGTTTATTTGTAAGAATAAACATTAAATAGGATTTGATTCAACCTTCAATAGTGTATTCTTTTTAACTATTTTAGTCAGTGGCGTATTTGAGGGGGGGCGATGGAGGCAATCCTCCCTCCGAGAATTTTTAGACCACGGAAATTTTATATAACTAATGGGTATAGGGTATTTGAGTATTTCATTAAAAAACAAAAATTCTGAAAAATTATATCGATGATAACATATTGGTAAAAATGTGTATACATTTATCTTTTGGGGTACATATGAGCATTGTGATGCAGTGGTTACATAAGTTGGTCACGACGCGCGCAGTCGCCAGTTCGAACCCGGCTCAGTGCAAAAAATATTCTGCAAAATTTTCTGTAGTCTCTCTCCCCCCAGCCGTCGTTCTGGTTGCTTACTATGCCCCCACCGGACCCACTCCACTGGGAGTGAAATCCATACACATGTGAATATTCTCTTCCAAAGAGAAGGGGGTACTAGTGCTACACACTGCACTCTACTACCCCTTCCAAGCGAAAAGACTTCGATAAAGACCCAGGCGGTCGTTTCGATTATAAAAATTGAAAAAAAAAAGAAGGTTTGTGCATGTATTTATTATTAGAATAACAAAATAGCAATCTTTTATAAAATATTTTAACTATATAATATATATATATAATTATTTTATATGAAAAATGATTATGTTTAAGTCGATTCAGAGAAAACGTTGCATAAAATCTTTGACTTAAAATTTAATTTAACGAAATTGAGTATATTATATAAATATATTTATATATTTATATTGCTTAAAATTAAGGACTTGTTCTTTTTCTTAAATGACTTAAATTGCATTAAAAAAAACTTTTAATTCTTCTCTTTGCTTACTTTTGTTGCTTTTTTTGTTAGATAGAAAACATGGTTAAGATCCAAAATGGGGCAAGAACGCTTGACTTGTTTGGCTTTGCTAAACATATATCATACTATAACTATATCAATAGATGATGTTATAAATCGATTTGCTAATATAAAAATAGAAATAGAAATTTTGTTTTATAATTATGTTGCTTTTTTATCATATTTGTTTAACTTATTACTTTATAGGTTATACAGGTGCAATATAAAATTCATTATGTCTTGGTAAGTTTGTGTGAGTAGTTGGGTAAACTCTTTTTAAATTTGCCCCCCCCCCGACATGAACTCTCAAATACGCCACTGAAGCACAATAAGTATATGTAAGATTAGGGTAATAAAACATTATAGGGTTACGTGAATAAGAAGCCATCCATTGGTAGCACTTGGCTTGTTTATTATGTGATTACTTAACTTAGTAGGATTAAGTTAGATGATCCCTACACCGGTTACACCGTTTCCTTTTCAGTCTACGACGTGGATTTCCAGAAAGTGACGGGATATGTAAGCTTTTTATTAGAGGATTTTCGTGATTTTCTAATTTATTATAAAATCGTTTATAGAAAACAGCAGCTTCTTCTTCTCCTGTTTTTATACCTAGGTTTTTGTGGAGACATTTGTGATTTTACGAAAGGTAATATTTTAGAAGGCCTTGTTATGGGCTACGAGATATCAAGGCTAGGTTAATATGACCATGCCTCGTATCGAGTAGTGGCATATACCACTATGGCCATTGACCTTGAAATGTGTCGGGATAGTAAGCGCACCAATTGTTATATTTCAATAAGAATGCAATTATGAGTGTGGTCACCTAGTCTTCGAAAATGCTTCTTTATATTATAATAACTATAGTGTTATTGCACATTATCAAATTTGGGTCCACATTTCCAACAACAACTACAAGGACTCCTGGTTTCACCCAGAAGGCTACGGGTCGATGCAAACAAGAGACGCACCACATATAAGAAAGACTGAAAACCAGAAATGGCATATGTACCATAGCCACAAACACCTGAGCACCTTCACGAAACTCAGCCACTTCTTATATTAGTTATAAGTACTTTATTTATACGTAATAAAAGCATTATGCATTATTAAGTTGTAACTTTAATTCTAAATAACACTTTGGATTCAACTCTGATATTGGTACGCAACAGCCTGAATTTTATTTATACTTGATATTTTTGCCGATCTCCACAGTTGGATTCCATACGTCCATATGGGTTTTAGAAGAGATTTGAATATTTAAAGTTTAGTTTTTAACTATGTAAATTTATTTTTTGAAAGTAATACTTTTAGAGAACGGGAGCGGTCATTAAGTATTAATCTTTTATTTTTCAATATGATTTTGCCATGTTAATCTTTTGTCGAGGTTTATAGTCCCAAGTATTTAACAGTGTCAAGAATAGGTAGATTATTTACAGTTACGATAGGGTAAAGTCCGTGTCTTAGGGTGAATGTCGTGTGAATCGATTTGTTGTTGTTTAATTTAATTTTCCATTAGGCGTACCATTCAGATAGCAGATTTAAATGGGATTTTAAATTTCTGGAAGCAATTAGTGGATCGTTTTGTACTGATAATATGACTTTATCGTCAGCGTAATTAGCAACAATAGCATTTTGTGTGAGAATGCACACCTCCTTGGGGAACTTTAGCACTAATTGTAGCTATATTTGAGGTGGAGAAACTTTGACGTATTTGAAAATGTCGGTCTGTAAGATATGACTTCATTAGAAGAAATAATGCAAAAGGAAGAAATTTGCGAAGTTTTAACAGAAGACCTTCATGCCAACCTCTGTCAAATACCTTGGATATGTCTAAAAAGGCACAAGTTCAGTTGCGTTTATTTTCAAGAGAAATTGCATCAGTTATTCTATGGACCTGGTGTACGGTACTGTGTTTGGCTCTAAAACCAAATTGTGAGGATGGGAGTATATTTTTTGATACTATGTGCGGATGAATACGTCTGTGGATGAGTCTTTCGCAAATTTTTGAAAAATATGAAAATAGGTCTATAGGATTTTGGGAGGTCAGTTGGTTAATCCGGCTAGACATGTAGGTATTAAAGGTATTGACAATAGACAATAGTATGGCTATACTCTAAAATCATGATTACGTAGGTACGAATTATACTAAGGGTTATATATATTTTTATACCACACGACTGTACGAGTGAACTAGAAATAATTTGTTATTACTTTACGTATTCATAATTCTTCAACTTTTATTATCTACGTTTATTGTTAATGATATACACGATATTAATGATAATTGGTCAAAAACTCCAAAAATACAAAATATTCTATTAAATTTATAATTATGTAAAAAAATATAATTTTTGTTAATTTATATTTATTTTAATCGATGTAATTTAATTTTAAACTGTACCTACCTAAGAATAAGAAAATAGAAAATAAATGTAATAATATATAATATATTATGTATGTTGCGGAGTGGACTGTAAGTTTCCTTTACTGGTTACTTCGGATACTCAGGTGGATTAGACTATTATTTTAATTAATAATTTATACGAAATTGAGCAAATAGAATATTAAATATTTTTATTTTTACCACAATGCAGAGCCGACATGTCACGTTCGCTCTTTTTCGACGACGACTAAATTATACAATATAAATTGATCGAGAGCAAGCCCGTCGACCTTACTAGCTGATAACAATATTATCATTTCGATTATTTTCGATAGTCGATAACATTTCAACCGATACGGTACAACAATTAGTATTAAATATTGTTGGTAAGAATAAATTATTAAGTAATCCAAACACGTGTAAGTAATATTAGTAAACAAATTTAATATAGGTGTAGGGTTATTAAGTATGAATAATAATTGTCTTTTCCCTTTTATAAAGTACAACAAATTGATATGTGTAGTGGACTGTATATTTTAAGCTACCTACTAATACATCATGGAACCAGTTGCAATAGTTTTACAATAAATATAAATAATATAAAATGAATAAATAAATAACACTCAGTAAATAATAATATGATTGACTATAACAGTGCAACAGTGGTTAACAAAGACAAACAAGTTATATGATATTACAATAAAAATGTATCATAAAACCGAAATAATAATCCATAATAATTATATAACAATATGTTGGCCCTAAACGGCACAACCAACTATTTAATAATGACTAGGTAAACAATATATAATAATATGTTAGCCCTAAACAGCACAACCAACAATTTAATAATAACTAAATAATTATATAATTAACACAAAGCCCGTCGGCATATTATACTCACTGCATGAGGACTGCAAAAGGTAGCTGATTTAATCCACGCGACCACGCCGGGGAATGTAATTAAAAATATTAATATTACAAT
>VUJU01005366.1:0-14079 GCA_009835225.1 Aphis craccivora
AAAGATTCACTGTATGCAATGTGACTGTAGTATAGGTAGAATAATATATTATGTAGGTATATAATATGTTTACGTTTATGTTACTAAATTAATATGTACAGGATAGCATATTATATTATATTATATTCCTATAATTTTCTGTCATGCCCAATTGTTTATTATTATTATTATGTAAATACAAATCGAATTAGTTCAGTAAACCGTCAATCTTATAAGATTATGTAATATTAATATAACTTTACGGCATACGAGTTTAATAAAACAAATTAGGAGTAATAATAAATAATATTATACTGTAGGTGTTTAAATAAAATCCACTAATAATCATGTATACATAAGTACTTAATTTTATATTAAAAATGATCTAAATCTAATTCATTTAGTGTTTTTACTTTTTAGTTTATACTTTATTATGTTAAAGTGGATCTATCATCATTCATCAATCATATTTATCTTACAAAAACTAGTTATTTAATAACTAATAAATACCACGGCAGAATAACTAGTCAAAATAATATCATATATAGTTAACCAATATTTTGTTTTATTAATGTCTTAAACTATAATTATAAAATATATCTAATTTTGAATACTATTAACGACATATATTATAAACGAAGAAGAGGTAAATAAAGAATATAATATATTATATTATATTAATATAATAATAGTTAGATATTATGATAATAATTACACCATAGAAATTTATTTAAAAGAAATTTTCAAGAACATAAAATGTTTAAAACATCAAAAATTAATGGATCTAAAAATCTTTAATATTCGTATTATTAAGAGGGCTTATTTATTGATATTACAAAAATTACGATATAATGTTAGGTCATTACTTAATGCAGTCACGACAATTTTTGATTTTCCCTGAATATAACCCTTTGCAAAGATACAAGTACCTATACAACCATATTTCATATATGTGTAATATGGCCTATACGGCACGCGAGTCACGTTCAATGTCTGCCTCACATATTATAGATATAATATCATGTTTATTGTCATTTATAAGTAATTGAATGACGATAAGTTATTTTGTAATTTTTAGCAAGTTATCCAAATATATTAATGTTAAAACCCGTCTCCCCTTATCTATTCCAATTGCTATAAATATAATAATTTATTTAATTTGAAACTGACATCAGTTTTATTGAACCAACGCATCTCTGTAATAACTATATAAAATATTTACATTACGACAAAGGTTTTCACTTACGTTATTTGAGCGCTGATGAGACGTGACGCTATAATGCCCGTTTTGATTGTTGGTAGCCAAATATACATGTGTGATAGTCACATACTAACAAAGTAGGTGCATGCTATAATTTATCAAAACACTTTTAAACGATTTTCGATGGAAGTCGGTAAAGTTTGTAGGTATCAATTTTCTATTTCTACACGTCGATTTTTAACGGCAACGCTTATAGTAGCAGGTACTCATACTACGTGGTATAATGGTATAGAATTAAAAGAAAACAAGCAAAAATAATATATTAATCAAATTACGCGGTGATTATACAAAATATACGAATAAATTATATAGTTCTTATATGTATAAACTGATTTCAGAATCGAATTGAAAAAATTCGGACATTATCATTGCGGCCTTTGGCACAACGTTACGTTTCAGACAACGAAACGGTACTGTACTGTGTGCGCTGCCTTAACGATGAGCTGTATAGTATAGCCACTGCCCTTATAAGCTTTTATGCGCATGTCAGTATAACAATAATAATATAATATAGTTACACGGGGTGGTGAGAAGCGATAGTCTACTCCGGGCGAGTCACGCAGAAAAAAGGAAGAACCGATACATACATATTTATTATATAAAAACAAAATAATATAGGGAATTCGTTTGGCTGCTGTAATGCTATATAGTAGGTTTTGAGAGTACCTCATTAATTAAAATAATGGATGTGATAAATTTGAATTCGATGATAGTTCATTGTATAAGAAAAACTATTCTGAAAGAAGGAGACGGGAATCAGTATTTATTTCTAGAAAAATGTGTGCATTAAGTTGAATAATATAATTATTAATATTTATCAAATACCTAGTTATTTCAAATTGAACTAATTTTTGCCAATAAATTATTTATAACTTATAAGCCAATAGCATACAGTAAAATAGTGTGAATAAAATTATAGACTAAATTATTTTCAAGATGCATTGCATGTATATGTAAAATAAAACAATAAAAATTCCAATTCTATTAAAATTTCTATATTTTAAATTTCAATAAATTAATTAAAATCTTAATTTTAAAAAAAATAGTAACATTTGTTTAAACATCAAATATTTCATCAACATTTAAAATTCATCAAAAGTTTATTTAAACAAAACTCGAAGTGTTTAACTTTGAAACAATCAATATTGTCGAAAATTAGTGTTGAGTAAGTATTATCGAATCCACGTTTTTTGTTAATATTTCCCAACTAATAAAATCAATAAGATTAAATTTATTTATAAAAACCAACATTTAACTTAAAGATTTAATATTTAATTTATCGCATACATATACAAACAATAATAATAAATAAATACCTATAGGTATACATAATTATAAAATCTCCAAAATTATGTTCTGTAAGAATCTGAAATTAATAGTTAGTAATACTTGTCATTTAAATTTAGATACTTGTATTTGTTTTGTATGTAATATTATAATAGGAGAATACATCATTTCCACGATTAGGAGGCTGGTATTGTAGGGAGTACTGAGTTAAAACTAGTATTTTTGGTGCAAGGAATTGTAAATGTTTAATGGTCAATATTTTTAATTCAACATTACAGTATTCTGTTTAATCTTATTAATCATAACTGCGATTATAATGAAAAAAAAAATATTGCGCCTAAATAAAAAGCCTAATATAAAAATAAGGTATAGCATTAGATATTAGATAGGGGGTTATGGTATAAGCGCCCTCCATGGAATTAATAAAATATATTTCCTTCCACTAAAGAAGTATTTTGGAGGATATCAAGTGCATTTTAAAAAATATAATAATTTATAAAAGTACCTACTCATAACTTAACTAAAAATTAAAATACCGTATAAAAGTCCAAACTATACGAACAATTTTCCTTTTGGACTCTGAACGGAGTGATGAATATATTGATTCTACAATGAAGTGTGTTTTTTTTTTTTTGTAGGTATCTGTGTACAGCATAACTAGTCGAATAATGCATCAATTCCAAACTTCGGGGGTGGTTTCCAATGGCAAAGTGAATATCCTTGATGAATTATAGAGGTCAAAAGCAAACACATTTTTCAACAGTTTTCAAAAAATCGAAAAAAAAAAACAAAAACAAAAAGTGATGAAAAACCGGGAATTTTCACGCAAAACCAGTTTTTGACCAAAACGACTTTTTTATATGGTTATAACTCAAAAACTAATCACTGTAAATACTTAAAATTTCCACCAAATGTTTATATTAGTGTTATCTATATATAGTTACATTTTCAACAATTTTTGACTTTTTTGAGTTATTTATAGACCACTGACATTTTCGATTTTTCTGAGAATTTTTTTTTTGAAGTGTCAATAAAATTTTTTTGATCCAGTCAAAACACTTGAAAATTTAATACAAAGTTTCTTATAAGTTATTCTTTTAGTGATTACCTAAAACATTATAATAATACACAAACACAATTTTTTTTTTATTAGAATTTGAGTTCAAATATTGACAAAAATTCGTCAAAATCATGAATATTTACAAATTATTTTGTATGTTTAATTCATAAATTTTTTTGTATAAACAGCTAAGAGTTGAAAATTTAATAAAAAATGTTTCATTAGTTTAGCTTACAGTAATTATAAAAGAACTTAATATTTGGTGTATTCAAGCCATTAAAACATAAACCACCATTTTCACCAATCATTGGAAATTATATCCTAGCTAGGCTGACAAATCATCTTCATTCAGAATCGTTTTTCGTTTACAATGATACCTATCATTGGATTAAAATTTAACACTTTTATAATATACAATAGTGATCCAGTCCTCCTAGATATTATTACATCACGATCACCCCATCAGCCCCTCTCCTTAAATTACTTCTTGATCAGCTACTGAGATTATAATAAATTTTATACAATCTATAGTATTTCTATAATATTTTATATATATTATATCAAAAGAGTTTTAGTTTCAAGGTCGTTATTGTTGTTTAAAGATAATTTTTATTCACTGGTTTTATGTGTCACTTACGACATACACTATCAACAATTTTTTTTTTTATAATAATTAATAATAGATATAATTATATATGAATACAGAAATAAAAAAATACGTTAGAAATATTAAGAGTGTCTTTGCATAATAACTTTCTAGGAACACGTTTTACTGAAGTGCTAATAATACACGTATTACTGGTTTTGATGAATTAAACTTGTCAATATATTCAAATGTATTACAAAGTATTTCTATTCGTCTACTCAATGACCCCAACAATTTCTATTTGAAATAAAACCAACATAATATATTATATACTCCGGGTTATATACACATAAATGATGTACTACGAAAAAAATCAAATGACATTGAGACACAAACATATTTATATTATAATGTATAAGACTTTATGATGCACACGATGTAAAAACAGTGAGTAACTGTGTAAGTACCTACCTGATTGCATCTGTGGAGGTAGTAATGCTACTCGTTAACCTACAGCTAGCAACCACATCTACTGTAGATGGTTTCCAACCCGTTATCGAAGTAGCTGTAACATACAAAATAAATATTTTTTTTTAATAATTGTTGGAATAACATATATTGCATAATAATTATGAGCGTAGCAATTTATTTTCAATAAATATTTGGATATACTATACACATTTAAAGGATAAATCAATATAATAATTATTATTGACATACATTTTGTATTTTAATTATATTTATTAAAATAGCACAAATATATTATAATTGTAATTCTATATAGGTAGTAAAAAATAAAAGACACAAAATAATTATATGATAAATGTGAATAGGATAAAGTGGGAGTTCACGTTTATAATAATAGGTATATATTATGTAATATGTGTATACTTATCAGTTATAATCTATAATATGGTGGTGGTGTATATATATCTTATATATATCTATCGAAAAATGTTTGTTTTTATCGACATGTATATCCGATTAACTATATGTATAATAAATTAATAAATAATAAAAACCCAATTAGTAAACACTCAATTTTTATGCAATTTTTATGATGGTTAGCTGCTGACTGTTAGTTTACCTATACATCATATTTATGTATATATATATAACATGTCCAATACCGTAATATGGCCGTATTTAATATTTAAATGTTAAAGTTAAATGATTAGCATTATGCAAATAGCAGAACACACTAGAGTCGTCCAGATGATTGACACCCAGAACGCTTCCATAAAATATGCTTATATTATGTGTATATAATGTGATAATATTATAGAACATAATTTGCGTCAATAATACATTATTATTAGTGATACTGCAATGTATTAATATCACATAAATATAATTGTGTTCACGCTGATCCATTCAAAAATAATAATAATAAATTATATTATGAATTATAATAATATTATATTATTATGTATATTGTATATTAAGGCCCACCACCAATAACCTGTTGTATTTTGCATACCTATATAGGCTATATAATAGCTGTACTTGTATGCAATGTGTTCATGTACTATACGCGGTGTGTATATGTCACGCATTTCGGAGCGCTTAACTGCTTAAGGCAAGGTATTTTTAGGCTAGGTCACGGATATAGATGGTATATTATACTAAATAGTGTAGTCTTATCGTAAAAAATATACACTGCCACTTAAAATAATTATTACTTTTTACATTATAGTCGTCAGCATTACCTCCAGAGAAAAAAGTTAAGCCACAATCCTTCATATTATATTATTATAGTATATTCTGATTTATGTAATATAGGACATAGGTATCGGCAGTATATACATAAATATATAATAGATAAATATAATATAATATATTATATATACCTACTCATATTATAACAACTATACGTAAACCTTTTATAGTGGACTATTGTTGCCTGTTGGATATTATGTTTTGATATGTATACCTACAAAATGTTTCTACGCAGATAACAATAATTATGATTGTGTGCATAATATATAAAAATAAATAATATGAAAATGATTAATGACTAAAAATAATACTTTTATTTTGATATAGGTTAACAAGGGACCAACAATACGTGACCCTGTACGCATGAATTCGCAACTATTATGATTGAGGTGGAATAGATAATTTTATTTTGATATTACTTTGGTACCAAAGTCCTATAAAAAAAATTATAAATATAACAATAACCGTAACGAACAAAATGTAGTAATACATAATACATATTACTTAAATACATTGCACGCGTCATGCTATCTTAGTTTGTTCGTCATGTACTCATGTTTTTATCAATAAAATAAACAATGATAAACAATTATTTTAAGGTCATTTGGTATTAAATATAATTATATTAAATGTATAATTAGTTATAAATTATGACAATGAAAACAATTTTTCTTGTTTAACGTTTAATATAAAATATACAAATTTATGATTCATATTTAATTAATAAATAAAAAATTAATATAGGTATACAAATTTATCAAATAATTTCAAAAATCATATTAATAAAACATAAGTACCTATTTTAAATATAAATCATGTTGGGAAATCTTTAAAGCAACAATAAGAACGTGTTTAATAAATGTAAGTAATTCTAAGAACACAGTGCAGACCTCAAAATAAGAGTCATCTTATTTTTAAAAGTGTAAAACCCAATTTGAAGAACTAAATTAATATCATTCAGTTCTTTAAACAAAACTGATAAATTATTAAAACTTAATAAAAATAGTAATAATGCTCAGCAGTCAGCCAACTATAAGTATTATAAAAAAAATAATGTATTGTAATTTACGACTATATTATCAATATTATTTATTACATCATTGTTATTATAATTATCACTATTCTTATACAAACAAACAACCCTACAGTAAATATATAATTGCTAATAGCTATGCTTTAATCTTTGATTGGTTGTATTGATTTTATTTCTTATTATTTAAGCATTAAGCATAACTTGTTTAGAGAAGTCGCAACAGAAGTCCAGAAATTTCAAATATCAAATACTTTCTATAATAAATTAATAACATATTCCTTGGTGGTTTGGTGGTTTAGCTAAAACACCTAATATAAAAATGAAAGAAAATGATATTTTGATGGGCATATTATCAAGGATTTATAAAATATTTAGCAGGAAAAAATATAGCCTTTTAAAGAATCAAAAATAACTAACCACTACTAATTTAAAAAAATACCAATAAATTTATGTAACTACTTATATATAATTACTTTTCAAAACTATAGTTAAGTTTTTTTTAACTATAGTCTTCGCTATTGTTTTATCGTCCTAATAGTTAGCTGCTGTTTATCCGTTTATCAGCTTATTAATATATTGGTTATCAATAATTATTATTATGACGTGACGATGTTGGCATGTAATTATCCAAAGTTTATCGGTAATGTATTAGGTATCCATAAACCTTAATAGTTAAAAGTTACCCATCGATATATAATTTGATGTACCTACTACCTATATTATGTGAATATGACGTGATAAATATACCTACCCACCTAACATTATTTATGGAATTGTTGTAAAATAAAATAATATAATACGATAATTTAATATTATCTAAAATAAATTAGGTTGGTATGCCTATATAATTATATAACATACTATGTGTTTAATTATTTTTATTAATCACATGAGTAAGTTTCAGGGATGTACGCAGAAAAAAATTTTGGAGAGGGTTTTTGAAAATAAGGTTATTGAAAGGTAGAACATTTTTTTTTTCAAATTCTTTTGTACCCATCACCCATCACGTTAATATACAATAAATATTGTTTTATTTATAAATCCTGTTAAAGTATTTTTATTTTATTTAAATTATATTAATTATTTTAATTTGTTAGTATTACATTTTTATTACAAAAACCAAATACTTTGGGGGAAGGGGTGTTTGAACACTCAAAACACCCCCCTGTGAACGTCCCTGGTAAGTTTAGTAACTATTACAAATGTTCAACTACACTAAATATTTAAAATGCTATTAATTATAGGTACTTAATAGTATATAAATATTATTAATGTATTATAATTTATAGTAAAATTAATAACTCTCTTCAAATTGTTTCATTTTTGTAGACTAATTTTTAACTTTTATTTTGAGAATACCTATATCCTATTATCCTATAAGTACTCTATTAATTTAATATAATAATGTATTCATAATTTTAAATTCAAAACATTACGTAAGTACACAGCTAGTTTGTATAGTGACTATTATATTCAAAACTATGTCAGTGTAATTTGAAAATATATACAATGCTGAAACACTAAACATATCGGACTCTGCTTATTAATTGGATTTTGTAAATAAATCTGAACAGTTTAATAATTATTATCGAATGCATCATTTATATATGTACCAACGTAGAAAAATGAAAAAATAATTGAATTATAACTTTTTAAAATTTATATTAACAGAATTTGTGCAATATATAGGTATACTTATGAATTTTCAAGCCTGACAACAGTGACATAGAAAACTAAGGACATCCACGTCCATTTTCTGAACATGAGTTTATCCTTACCAATATTATGTTTATGTATAGATTTTGAAAAAATACATATAGGCTATATTTTAAAAAAAATAGTTAGGTGCTTAAGAATTTAAGATAATATTTTAAAAATTTAGTTACTTAAGGTCACGTTTTTATAACATAACTTTTTTAATTGAATAATCAATAAAGTTATATTACATATGTATATGTATTATGTACCTAACTGTTGTACCTACCAGTCCCACCATATAAGTACCATCATATGTATATCGTTTACATGTTACGCACAATGCATACCTACCTAATATAGCTATAATATGTTTATACAAAATTTATCATTGATGAGATAACAATAATTTACTCACTGAGCTGATGATAGTATCTAGGTATATTGTGATTGAGATTGAATCACCAAGTAGGTGTATTTGTATAATTTATACGATAGGTAATTTATATACTTATAATAGCTATAATAGTCAGCTTAGTATTAATAATTTATAATTAATAGTAAGTAGGTACAACCGTAGTATTTTCGACTGTATACTGCATGAAAGAAAAAATTGATTTTATAACTTATATGTAGTACTGAAATTAATTTCTGAAACGAACATTCGTATATATGTATAGTATAGTATAAAATATAATAATATAGTATATACTTAGTGTCTAGTGATTACCTACTGATCACTAATGTATATTATTATGTATATTTGTGCACTTATATATTGTATATCAGATACCTAAATAATATTATTTATGTGTATATAATGGATATTTTGCTAAAGAGAGATTACTCAATATATATCATGTTTGTTCACGTGATGGAACACATAGGTTGTACACGCACGCATGCATCATGTTACAAAAATAAATTTTACAAACATTCTTACCTTAACCTACCAATACTTAAGTGTATGTAAAAAATGATTTTAATGTAAATAATTACATTAAGTGGGTCGCGGCGATCTCGCAAAAAAAAAAACTATTCACATCAAAATACATAATACCGTTATGTCTTATGTGTATTAATAATATTATTATATATATATATCATGCGCGTTATACACAATGATATTAAGTATCGTATATATAAATACATAATTATGTTTACACTATGACGTTCAACTCTACTCACAAAATATGTATAGACATTTATTATTTCATTGTCATATTTGGAAAAGAAATAATATTTTTTTCTTTAATATACGCATAGCGTTATAATCATACCTTGTACAGTAGTCATAGAGTCACGTTGCATGCAAGCCAGTACCGTTGTCGATATATATGTAATAATAATGTTTCAGGTTTATGTGGTCCGTCACTGCAACAAAAAATTATCAGTTAGCCTCAAAAAATAATTGCACGGTTTATTGTAATAAAAAAAAAAATCACAACATATTATATAATATACATTGTACATGAAACAATACGTTATTATTTTATTTTGTGGAAGATAACCGTTAGTACGGGGGTTCTTAACCTTTTGTTAATCACGGACCCCCGATGAAAATTTTTTAGATACCGCGGAATCCCTTAACAATTTTTTTTTCAATACCTTTTTTTATATCTCATCTTAACATATCCAAAATTATAATAAATATTTTATATTATAATTATTAATAATTAATTATTTTATATTATAAGTAGACATAACAAAACATATTAACTAAACATTTATAGGTAATTATATCTTGTCACGACGTCTTAAGGTTGCCGCGAACCCCTTACACGAGTATCGCGGATCCCCAGGAGGCCACGGACCACAGGTTAAGAACCGCTGCATTAGTATGATCTCTGTTATTGCAAGCAGACATAAAATTATAACAAGAGTAGGTACATCAAAACGACAGTGTCATCGGATATAGAACGGACTTTGATCAATTATTATAAACATTTCATTATTTCAATAATACGCGCAAATTTATGTTGTACATTATACGTACATACAAATAGGTAATATTTGTGTTATCTAATCCGGTTGTTTTTGTTGTTGTTTTAAAACCAATACCTACTACATGATAGTATTACAATTTATAATTTAACCTATAAGTAACTATGCACGTCATGAATTCCCTAATGACGTAGTATTATTTTTTGACTTTTGTCAACAATAATTGTGTAGATCTAACGATTTTGAGACAACTGGTAAAATATTGGATTTAATTATACAGGAAGATTCATCAATCATGATCCCTATGATTCCTCCTCGTTTTTAATTTAATAAAGCATTTATTCAAATACTGTATTTTAGAATTTTTAGGTTTACTTAAGTAATTTTAAATTAATCATTATATATTAATACTTATTAATACTATACTTACTATATTATACTTTATTATTACTATATATAGGCGTACTAACAAAGGATTTTTCAAAATTTGCATTTTAAAGGTTAAAAAAGCATAAAATTTACAAATATTTTGAGATTTACGATGAGAATTTTCGTTTATAGATGGTTACTATTAATGTCAATAATAATTATCGGTCTGTTTCTCCATTGTTTGCCATGGAAAAAATGCCTAACCATCTATAAATAAAAATTTCAAAATGTCTGTTTGAGCACCTCCTGGAGTTGGGCCTATTACTTTTTAACTTACCCTATCTTCTGCCCATAGTTCTAATATATTTCTATACCAAATTTTGTCGCAATTGATCCTACCGTTTAGGAAGGCATAAAGGACAAACTAACAGACAGACAGAAACCCAACGAATTTAACACACAGTTTGAGAAATATAAGAAGTAGGATTTTTAACGGGCCACGAAGTGCACGGGTTCAGCTAGTTATAAATGTGGAGCTCGGATTTTAAAGCATAATAAGCAACTAAAAAAGTACACAATTGTTTTAAAAATGTAAAAAGAAGCATATTTAATTTAAAAAAAAAACATGACAAAATATTAACACGAATTAGTTATATATATAAAAAAAAAAAATTGAAATATTAATTTAAATTTAAAAAAGAATTATTTACCATGTATTTCTCTAGATTTGCAGTAAGAAGTTGTAGAAATTGTCTCTATTATACGACATAATATTTTTATTCATAGAAAACGAACTCTTTACATCCACGGAAGTGATCGGAGCATACTTCATACCAGAGGTTTCAAATTACAACACTAAATCTTAAATAACTTAAAACGATCGATATCGATGTTATAGGCAAACTGACCGTACAGGTACTGCAAGCTATATGTAAATCAATAATCTATAACTACAATTAATACGTTTAATAAACAAGCCGATAACAAAAACAATAATAATCCAACACAATCATTTAGTCCGCATTCTGGGTTTTTACGTTTCTTATTAATTCATTTGTTTTTAATACCATAGCATAATAAATATATAAAAAATCTAAAATGGAATAATTTTAAAAAAGCAAAAAAAAATTGATTTATTTGGAATCAGAATAACGTGAAACTAATTTATGTTAAAAAATTAAATCACTATCTCACACATAAAAAAAGAAGTATATGCTTTAAAATCAGAGCCCTTTTATATATGTTCATAGTATGTGCATAAATAATAAACCTCATAATTATAACATAATATAACGAATTAAATAATGAATCATTTATTTAATTATCTTTTACAAAACAAACCATAGCCTTCTAGGTTTTTTAGCTATTACGTCAATATATTCTTCAACATCCAGATCCAATCTTATATCGTTAAAAATATAAAGCTTTATAAGCCCATTCAATCTGGACTAAAATTAAAATAATACTCAAAATTTAAACAATTTATAAATACAAAAAATGTTTCATTAGTGAATAGGGAATATATACCTCTTTCATAGAATATGTTTTTAATTTTTTCATACAAGCCAATGCAGTGATATTAGCTAAACAAAAAAAAGATCAAGGGAGATATAAATATCTCCCTCATCTCCCCCCGTAAATACGCTACTATTTTGATACATCGTTTTTTAATTAATATATAGTATTAATATAGATTATAGACACACTAAAAAAGAAAAAACATGTATCAGTCTAAAATCAATATTTTCATCACACCACTTAAAGTTTAAAACTATGAATTTAATACATGGAGGAAAATAGATATGATGACTCTATTTCAAAAAAAGTGTGGAGATAATGTAACCTTTTGAGGGAATAATTAACAATTTTTAGAAGTTGGGATAACAATTAATGTTATAATTGATCACATATATAGTTTCTTATTAATTTATAATATTACATACTATACACACGGTAGATTTGAAAGTCACAAAATGTATCTACTTATTCAACTTCTTCTTAAATTTAATGCATTATATACCTATATAATATAATAATTTATTAATAAATAATTATTGTTTTCTGAATGTTATTAAACATTTAAAATGAGAATATTTTTGAAATATCAAACTAAAAAAAGTGGGTAAGTGGGTACCGCTCTGCTGTACATTAGGTGCCGTATGGATTATTATTATATATTATAGGAGTGTTAAATTTGAATCCAATGATAGATATCATTGTATATGAAAAACGATTCTGAACGGAGATGTTTTGTCAGCCTAGGATATAATTTCCAGTGGTTAGTGAAAAAGGTGGTTAATGTTTTAATGGACTGAATACACCAAAATTTAAGTTCTTTTGTAATTAATATAAGCTAAACTTATGAAAAATTATATTAAATATTATTAAAATAAATAGTATTAAATTTTCAACTCTTAGCTACTTATAAAAAAAGTGTTATAATACCTACAAAATAGTTTGCAATTATTCATGGTTTTGACGAATTTTTGTCAATGTATATGAACTTCAAATGTTAATTGTTCCTATGTATTCTTATAATTTGTTAATCAATATAAGAATAACTTATGATGAACTTTTTATTAAATTTTCAAGTATTATGATTGGGCCAAAAAACTAATCGACACATTAAAAAAAAATTTTCAGAAAAATTGAAAATTTCAGTTGTCTATAAATAGCTCAAAAAAAGTCAAAATATTTTGAAATTTAAATCAGGTAAAGAAAACGCGAATCTTAATAATTGGTAAAATGTTTAAGTATCTATGACTTATACTTTTTGAATAATAACAAATATTTAAAATCGTTTGAGGATACATCGTTATCGTTACGCTGTTTTCTAAAAATTTAAAATTCAAACGCACTTAAAATTTTTCCTATAATGATGCTACTAGTTTTCTCTATAGCTACTTAAAAGAAAACTTAGTGGTTTTTTTTTAATTCTTAGTTATAAACACAAAAATTTTTATGATTTTTCAACTTCAAAATTATTTGCAAATTTTCGCGTTTTTGACAGATTTCGTAAAAATTTGAACTATAAACGCATAGAAAAAAAATTTGTGACTAGCGATTTTAATTTTTTTTTAACTGCAATTAGAACAACTCATAAGGAATCTTGTATTAAATTTTCAAGTATTTTTGGTCATCCAACA
>VUJU01005367.1:0-14079 GCA_009835225.1 Aphis craccivora
AAATAAATAAATAAATAATAATAAAATAAAAATAAATAGTAAAAAAAAAAATCACACCTTAAATAACAATATTTTGAAACAATATAAAACATTAATAAGTTAACTAAAAAATGCAGCTGAATAAAATCTTTTTTCTTGATATAATAAATATTAAGTAATAGTCTGATAAAAATTGCAGTTTTATGAAAATAGATTATTTATTTAGTGTGAAAATGTAATTATATTCAGCCACATAGTTAATTATTCCATAATAAGTTTATTTTAACAAAATAATAATAATTTAATTCTAGGAACGCGTAAAACAATAAAAAAATCTTTATATGCATGTATTGTATATTGCAAATATGGTTGTGATTAATTAAAAAATAAAAGTGCAAAAAGTAAAAGGCTTTGTTAAATTATGTAGTATGATTATTTATAACAAATTTAGGTGAACCTAAAGTCTATTATAAATACATAAATATATATACACAATATATATTTAAATTGCTTAAATATGTATTTTTTAGTACCATTGTACTATGGAACAGTACCAATAAAATAAGTAAATAAATTAGTGTATAAATATAGATATCTAGATAGTACATTTTCAGCTAGTCTTGGGGTTTCAAGTCTTCAATAAGATATATATATTTTTTTTAAATTACATATATTTTAATTAATATTAAATATATTATTTTACGATAATAAACACTGATACTGTTAATATTATGATAATAATTATAATTGCAATACATAATATATTTACAGTAATAATTGTTATAATTACAAAAATCATATATTAATATTCTCTCTAATAAGTAAATAATATATTTTTATATTCTTGATCAGACTTAATAACTATTATTTAGGACTATGATTGATATTGCACAGCAAAATTCCTATAGTATTTTTGTCCATTAATATTATGTTCTTTTCTATTAAGTTACATGAATAAAATTCTCGGCATTGATGTTCAATATAAATTAACATTATATAAAAAAATTTTATCTGATTTTTAAAACAATCTAATATTTGACACATCACAATGATAGGATCATAATAATGAAACAATGTTACCATAAATATAATTTGTTAAATTATTTTAAAATAGGTTTATATATATATATTTATGTACACATTTGTAAATATTTTAGTATTAATAATTGCACAATTAAAAGCAATACCTAAAGCTTAGATTTGCAGTAAGTAAATATTTCATACATAGAACAGTAAAAATGAAAAAGAATACATAGAAAATAACATGATAGATTAATTTTTCAATGTGAATTAGCATATATATTTAATATATTAATATAAATTATTAAAATATGAAAACAAAATATAATATTATACATCAAGACCGAGAATTTCATATCATTCAATTATACCAACAATGTGTCTTGCCAATAAATACATAAAATATTTAATTCATGTATAGTTTTACATACTATATATTATTTCAGTATTTAAATATACTTGATTTTATTAGGAGTATTTATTTTAAAATTAATTATAAACACTAAAGCCCACATTACATTATATATGTTAACTAGTTTCTTAATGAAACATCTTAAATGTTATTTCCGTGTTTGATCAATATTAATTGTAGTGTAAAAAAAATAATAATAATGTTACAAACATAGAAAATATTTTATCTAGGATGTATCTATATATATTTTAATTTCTTATTGAATATTTGAATAATATTAGAACATAAATGATAAATATACATAAAAAACTAACACATTTCATTTAGTTCTATAATAAACACCCAATAAAATCACAATATATATAATAATAATATTAATATCGATAATATCAAATTTATAATTGCATATTCATAAAGATTTTAGTTAATAGAATAACTACTATCTAAATAACTATTTGTTCAAACTTAAAATATTACTCTTAAACTCCAATCTTTTATTTAATTACACAAACAATAATATGTTTACTATAATAACATTCATGATTATGACTAAAAAATCTAAGGGTTGAATTAAAATTGTGATTAGAAAATCACACGCCAGAAATTAATAAATATTTTTTTTGAAAATAAGGAATAATATAAATTGATGTTTCTATAAACTTAAATAAGTTTAGAGGCATACAACATAAATAAAATATGTAATAAAAATTTAAAAAAAAAAATAATAATAATAATTTTAATAGAATAATTTGACACTAGAGAGCTAAATGGAAGAATGTATTATAGATTAGCACCAATTTGAGTAATATTGTAACTTATTTTTAGAAACAATAGTACTATTATCAGTTAATTTAGAGTAAATATTTTCTAACAGCGGTTCGAATGTTAAGAAAATAAATATACTAATTAGGTGGATGTAAGTATATATGAATAAAAATAAAAACAATAGATAAATAATAAAAATAAAAATAAAAATAAAATAAAACAAACAAAAACAAAACAAAAACAAAAAATAAAGAAAAAATTGTTGTCAATAGAACCGCCGTTATAATTATAATTTAGAACAAGTTTAAGGATTTCTACTTTCTAGCCAATAATTTATTTAGGTGTAGCGCTAGTTACCATTTAGATTGTTCACTTTAGATATTGAACCTGGCGATGTAACAAAAGTGATGTCTGGTTTATTTTGTTGAGATTGAGTGGTACTACTTGTTATAATATTATCAATTTCATCATTGTCATCTTCGTCTTCATCAGAACCTTCTTCTCTATCACTTTCAGACATAATATCTCTAAATGTTGTTTTATCAGTAGCACTTACAGTAGTATTAGCTACAGTAAGTGAACTATCTCCTTGTCTCATTGTTGACAAGTAGTTTGCCAATGTGGTTACTGTGACATTTAATATTTCTGCTGCTCGGAATAGAGTTAATTCTTTTCTTTGTAATTTAGCCAATACATCAGCTGGACCTTGTTCCAACCAAAAATCTCGAACTCTGTATAATACAATGTCATTCAGTAACTTTTAATTAAAGAAAAAAATGTTACCACTATACCTGTAAGGATGTTTTAAACATCCATAAGCATCTCGATATCTACCATAAAGGGTTCCATAAGATACTCCCATTAACTCTGCGGCCACTTTCATTTCTAGTTCTTTATTTTTAATTGCTTCCATAAGTCTTTTAGTAAAAGGTTCTTCCCAAAATTGTGGACGGCGTCCACCTGATTCTAGATAGTCATTCATTTTCATTACATCAGAAAATTGGCTTAAATCTATTAACACAAAAATGATTAAGTATAAATACAAATAGTATAATAACAATTATAATTATGGATTATACCCGGAGCATGAGCTGGTTGTTCACTGAATCCTTGACTAACATTGGTGACACTACTTGTTCTTTCTTCTTCAGATGGAAAAGTTGTTACATTTACTGTACCAGTCTTAAAAAAGTCATATAGATGTTATTAGATTTTATAAGTATTATAGCATATTATGTATTTATAAACAATATAACATTTTTATTACATTCATATTGATATAAAAAAAATTGTTAAACAGACTTACTGTTGGTTTAGGTAGCTCTACGTTGTCAGTATCAACAACGTGTTGCATTTCTGGTTCCCATATGGACTGATCAGGTTCAGATTCATCTTCTACATCTACTCCATCCATATCATCATTTTCCTAAAAATTATTATCATAATTAAATAACAATATTAAACACTTCTATCCCAATTACAATTACTTGGTGTTTATCTGTAAATTCTTTTTTTATATTAGCAGTAGTTGCTAACGTTGAATCTAATTTTCTCTTCTTGCTGACATTTGCCTCATCAGCAGTTACATTAAAACTTTTATTTTGCTGTTCTTGATCTGATCTCCACGATACTTCAGCCAAGCCTTTAATCTTAAGTTCTTCTGCAGTTTTTAACAAAGAAGAAAGCTCAGTCTGAAAGACAAATAAGTAATATAATAAATGAATGATATTTATAATAAAATATAAATCTTAAAACTTACATTTTCAACATTAATTTCTCCTTTGTACATAAAACTAACTAGGGCTTGAATATCAGAGAATTTAACATCTTTGAGAATAACTATTGCTTTATTCTCATCATGCTGTGATAATATAGTATCAAAATAAGTACTACAAGCAGAAAGCATAACCTGAAAATATATATAAATATAATTTATGTTAAAATGTTAAGTAAATTGTATGTAATATATACCTTATGAGCTCTAAGGGTTTTTCCCTCACAAGCCAATGTAACGTCACAATAACTCTCCCGTTCTAAAAGTTGGGAAAACATTGCTTGTAAATTTGAGTGATGATACTTCCACCGTAAACAATATTGTTGTGGTGCTAATGAGTTCATATTGTCCTCAGTTGTGGGCCGCATTGATATTCTCAAAAATGTCTGGTTTGAGAACAACCTGACAAAATATTTTAATCTACCATAACCCTATAAATACACAAGGTAGAAACCTGAAACATTAAATAAATTTATTTACTTATTAAAGTTTGAATAAATTTAAATTAATTGATTTAAATAAATCACTTATAAATTATATATATTTTTTACAAAACGACTGCTTTATCAATTATTTAAAGTATATAAATAAATTATTTGTTTTTCTCTAACTTGTACCCAATACAACAAAGTTTGCCTCTAGTTGAACTAATCTTGTGCTGATAGGCGTAGGGTGGTCAAATTTGTTGGGGGGGGGGCTTTATCCCTTCCAGGGAGACATTTATGAGTTTTTGGGAGGTTATGATTCAAACTGGGGGGCTTAAATTCAGACTGGGGGGCTAAGCCCCCCAAGCCCCCCGCTAAATACTTTTAAATTTAAGTTAATAGCACAAGATTAACTTAAATTTAAAAGTGAATTAAACAACTATCAAACTAAGGTAAAGTACATTATCAGTGTTTGTACATAAGCTTTTTTTTTACAATATTTCAATTTATACCTAAACTATGACTATATAAAATATTTAAATTAAAAAAAAAACATCATACAAATTGAAATATTGTAAAAAACAAATGTGCAACAAACAATTTTTTGATATTATTAATTAGTAATAATCACAGTATATCGTATAATAACAGAGTTGAAAAACTCTTTTATACAGTGCCATATATATAAGAGGGTCTAAAAAGGATCATTCTTTTTTCATTGATATGAGTTAATACTTAATTTATATATTTTTACATTTTAATAATTCTAATGATTAATAAAATTCTGTATCTTAAATATCATAAAATGTATCAATTTATTCTATGTCTAATCAATTAGTCCCAAATTGGTCAGATTCTTTTTAAGTTAAAAGTATAAAACTTATTAAACTTTAATTAAATAAACAAATTGTTCATAGAAAAAAAATGTCAAAATCAAAACATTAGTTAGGTATAAAAAGTTATTGAAACTAAATACTACAAAATAATATGATAAATATTAACACATAGGGACTATATAATAAATTAATACTTAAATAAAAAATCACTTGGGATTAAAATTTGCCACATATAGACATAGAGTATTTCATATTATATTAGTATTATAATGTAAGATGTTTAAACAACAATGAAGGTTCTTAATGATATTAGTGAAAACTAATATCAAAAATTAACATGCCATATAATATAAAAACTGAATTTGAATGACTAAAATAAATAAACTAAAAATGTAATGAAGGGACAATAGTGCTGAAAGTATTTAATATGCAAAAATTAATACTATATTATAATCTCAACAGTAAAATAATTTATTTAAATTACTTTTTAAAATAGAAAAGAAAGACTATAGGTAATGAATCATAAAAATTTTCCTTGCATAATTACATAGCTCTTGCCTCTTATATTAATGTGTATTACATTATTAATCATTTTATTTCAATGATGAATCATCATAATTATAGAAAACTAATTAGATAGTGCTAGGATTTCTGATACACCAACCAATTTGAGCAAGGATTTATAACATCTATATTATATTCCAAGTTAATATAAAATATGAAGATAATCAAAAGAAATTCAATAAGAAATAAAGGTTATAAATAAGGATATTATGTTGTTATTTTTTATGTTAATTTATTAATTCCAACAAATTTAAATTTCATTAAATAATGATGTTTTGTAATCAAAATTTATAATTTTTAATAAGTGAAGAGTATATAAACGAAAATTTTTGTATTGAATTTCCTTATTTATTTATAACAAAAAATACATTTACCAATTATTTTAATTGTATTATCAATTAAACTTTGGCAGAACACAATATTCAATTAATATAATTTTTAAAAATACACAAAACTTAAATAACATAATTCGACAAAAACAAAAAACCTCTATACCATAAAATAAGAAAAATATTTTGGAATTTTAATAGATTTTATTTTACTATCAAAATATAAATGAATAATGACTAATTTAACTATTTGGATGTCATGAATAATTTAAATGTCAAGTGTATCAGTCAACAATATTATTTAATTTAACATAATTTTGAACAAATTCTTAGTATCAATTAATTTAATTGTATTCATCTCATATATCATACCATTATCCCTATTTATATTTGTTATTTAATATCTCTTTTTTGTATTAAAAATATGAATATTGGACTGAATAATGAATATCAATCATTTAGTATCATTGAATTCACACTAAAAAAAAATTGTTAATTAACTTACAAAACCTTTAATAATATAAAAGCTTGTATAATTGTTAATTATAGAAAAATTAGTCTTATATTTTTAATTTTTTCTATTTAATTGGGAATACTCTATTTTTATAATTTACTTAATTATTCGATAAATAATATCTTAAATTTTTAGTGCACAATGTATTATAATTAAATTCTTGAGTATAAATAGATTCTAACCTTACTCTAATATATTTTATTTTGAAAGGAATGATGGATAAATTAGATCAAGATTATCTAAAAAAGATTGAGAAATAAAAAAATAATTTAAAATTCTTTAAGATACCACTTGTGTTTTATTTTAAAGTTATAGAATTATGTTTATTTTCATACCTATCTTTAATGATGTAGAAAATATTTTAAATAAAAAAAAACATTTAAGTAATATTTAATTACTCAAATATATATTATTTTTTTGTGATACATTTAAATTTTAAATATTGTTCAAATGTTTAGCTCTATATAGAAACTATTTTGTTGATATATCTCATTATTTATTAACTAACTATTAAAATACTTATCAATATGAACAAATTTTATTGACGAGTCTTTTATTATTTAAAATAAATCAAAATTATTATATGTCATATCCATTTTATGATATAATTAATGTTTGTTACATTTCAGAAATATTGTTCAATATTAGTAAGCTGACAAAAATTTTGGTGATGGTCATTTATACAATTTTAAATTATTTTTAATTATTTCTAAAAAAATGTATTTGAAAAACTATTCAATAAAGATACATAATATTTAAAAGTTTTTGAGTACTAATATTCAAATACTATTAAATACAACACTGCTATACCTTTAATAATTAAATAATAATTATTAATTAACTTAAGAAGTTTAAGATAATATATAATATTATTATAAAATAAATACAATTGTTTTCTAATCTTTTATGTTTATTGAAATATATATTTAAAAATGTTTCTAAATATGTCAAATCAAAATTGTTCATATTATCTTAATTAATAATGTAATAAATTTTATTAAATAGTTTAATTACAATAAGCTTATCAATATTAAATTATATTTGTTAATATACACAGTATTTAAAAAAAGTTTTATTCTGAAACACTTCAAGCAAATATTTAATGAGATATGAAATAAAATTGCGATAATAATGGTTTTATACTTTAAAGTAATAACCAGAAATAGTTAAAAATATGGAAGAAAAATAAATTAATACATATAATTATGATTTTAGACATAAAATATGGTATTATGATTACGATAAAAGAAGATAGATCAAGATAAAAACATTTTGTAAATTATTATTTAGTAGTATAGGTATAGCTCATGATTGATTTATCTTTCAAGAATGTTGATTTAATGTATACAAAAATAATTTATTTAGTTAAAAAAATTATTAAAAAACATAAAAAAAAACAATATATTCTATCTTCTATATTTTCTTTATATTCCTATAGAGCCAATACAGAAAACAGAGAGGCCCACCTTGCATAATAAAAATTATCATAAAGATAATTTAATTATCAAAGCTACATATTATATTTCATAAATATTGATGTGTTGTACTATTAATATTTATTAATATCACAGCTTAAAAAGCATACTATATACTAATATTAAAAAAGTTTAAGTAATGTAAATAAAATACTCGATAAAATATAAATAAAACTTTAGTATAAGGTAAAATATAAAGAAATAGCAGTTTCCATTATCCAAATTCAATAAAAAATAGTTCATAGTTTAAAAATTCTATTATACAATTATTTATTTAAATTTGAATATCACAAAATAATATTTAATATTTAATCATTTTATAAACTTTAATTAAATAATTTTCCCGTAACAGGATTATATTATTACAATTAAGGGTTTAGACCAAAAATAAATTTAGTATTCACACCTCTTCACAATTTTTCTTCTCAGTTTACAACAAGCCTTGAAATTTGTTATCTTATAAAATAGAAGTTCTATTTACCATACAAATAAAGTGTTTTTAAAAATCAACAAATTATTACACAAACTATAGTTTATCAGCTGTGTCAACATTATGCTTGATACTTTGATTAAATATATACTGAATAGTAAATACTATATACTGTGCTTAATCAATGGTTGATAACTATTTTTACTTTTATGAATCTTATACTATAGTTCAGTCTATTACAATCACAAATAACTAATATACCTAATCCATGTTATAAAATATATTATATTAAATATCAATTTAATAGAGGGTAAAATATTAAATTAGTATAATTTTAATCCTTAAAATAAAAAATAACCTTTTTCTACATAAGTAGTTTTCCAAACAATAATTAATTGATACATTGATATTAATTACACATATAATGTTTTGGAAAACAACTTAGATTATAATAAAAACTTTTAATTTCTTCAGCATCCCTAAATCTGTTGTTATAGAAACATCTTATAATAAATACCTGCAAACTTAACCAGATTTCTCCAAATAATTAACTAAATTGTATTTATAAATTAATTATTTTGTCTATGAAATTATTTTTCCTACAAAATGTATTAGAAATTTTAAAATAAACCTTTTTTAACAATACTCAAGTTTGTATTATTTTTTAATCACTAAAATTTTTGAATTTTAATTATATTTATAAAGAGAATAACATATATGATTTGAAAATGTGGAAAAATATTATATGTAATTATTAGTTATTCATTTGTATTATCATATTTGTGGAAATATAAATAAATAAGAGAATAATGAAAAGTTAATAAAACACACAAGTGCCTACTAACATAAATACATAAATAAAGATTATGATTGAATAGAAAAATTACTGATTTACATAGGTACAAAATATTAAAAATTTAAAAATACACTCTTTTTTTACTACTAAATCATATGCCAATGTCTTCAATTTGTAATATTTTAAGGTGTTTTTTTTTATTTATTTTTACTACATTTTCAAGTCTAATTAAAGATATTTATTCAATGTTTTAATTATTATTCTTTTAAACACTAACAATAAATATTTAAATATTTATCAACTAATTTACTGTTATATATTTCCAGTACCCACATTTATAGATAAAATTAATTTAATTATAGAGCCCAAAGCTATATCTACTCAATATTATAAACATAATCTATACAATAATCTTATTTTAAAGGCTAATTTATTTCGAATTAAAAAGTTCACATTATTTTAATTACATAAAATAAAATTGTATTAGGTATTGGCTGTACCAAATTGTATTGTGAAAGCTGATAATAAATTATCCTAAACATTGTAAACTATTGAACAAAAAATTGATATTATATGTTTATATTTCAAACAAATTCCAAGATAGTTAACCCAGATACTATTTTTCAATTTAATATTTGAAAATACTTATTTTTAAGAATTACTAATTTTAATTTAAAAAAAAATTTTATTTGGAAAGATATAATAGTATATTACATTTGTATACTCACAGATATTCCTAAGTAATTTTGATAATGTACACATTTTTCTCAATTATACTAAGTTTAATGGGGAAATTTATAAAATGCATAAAATATTTATACCTATATACTATTAGTATTGAAGTATCAGTATTTTTTATTTTAAAACATAATTCTTTATTAAGCAATCTGTTGCTCTGTTGCATAATTGAACAATAAACTTATTTGATGAAAAATAATATAGTACATACGAAACACAGAGCATAGAGACCTCCCAGTGAAGGTACTTTGAAAAAAAATGATTTAAAAAATAAATATACCTAACTACTGGTCTACTATTTCTATATTGTATAATCTTACATAACTGAAAACATTTATTTGATAAATTGATTTTTAAACTTGAGTAGGATTAGTACCTACAAGGTACTTTTAAAGAATTAATTATTCTCTTATCAACAATTTACTTAAAATTCATTGTCGCTGACAATATTTTAAATAATTGCAATATTCCATTAAACATTCAGAACTAAGTTAAAAAAAAATCATTGTGAATATTTCTTACATTTTCCAGTCATTTTTAATATGTAATAACATACTTACAATTTAGAAATAAGAAATAAAATGCAAGGTTATTAAAACCAAACTGATTAATTAGTTATTAAAATACTCACACGTTACTAAAAAATTTTAAAATTAATATTTTTGTGAAATACACATGGAATTTAATTTAAGTTATACTTCAAAAATATAAATAAATAGTTTTTTAAATGTTTGATTAAAAAATAAAATTATAATTTACTATCAATTATATCATTAAAGAAATAGCTGTATTAATTATAATAAGTACAGCTATTAATATTAATGATATGATGTAATAGTTCTAACATTCAGGCTTTTAAATTTAGTGTATTATACAATAATTATTGGTTAAATTAATCAAATGAAAACATATAAATTATAAATATAATTGATTCAAATATTAAAAACTTCCTACGATTTTTATGTAAACCAAATATATTTCAATAAAAACTTATATGATAACTATTAAGTCAAGAATATACCTATACAAAAAATTAAAGAATATATGTACTTAATATTTTTAGTTCTAATAGTAATATATAAATATATTTATTGTAACTATAGACATTTTTAGAATGTAATGCAGTTACATTTAAAAGAAAAAAATATTTAAAATTAATTATCTAATATATTTCCACACCTATATTACACATGATTTATACACTATTTTATGGATGCATGTTAAATTATATAGAAGATATTATATTGATAAAACAAAAACTGTATGTTAAATTTTATCAAATTGCATGATTTACTAGTAAAAATCAATAAGAACGAGTAAATTAAAAAAAATAATTTAGTAATTTTTAATGAAAAATCTTGTTAACATTTACAAATGCAGTCAATAAAAATGTCCATTTTAACAACAGATATGGGTAGCTTACCAGCTTTTTTCGGTTTTTAGTGATTTGATGCTTCTTCGATGTCACTCCAATCACGAAATAACAATTAATTGTTAATGTAAGATGTAACAAACACAAAATTAAGAAAAACCCTCTATTAAAATGATAAATTGAGCGATAAGAATAATGCGGGGATAAGTAATTAATGACTACTCTATACTCAAAACTTGATACACACCACGGTAAATATTAGAAAAACAAAAAAAAATAATAGAACATAGTTATCATAAAAAAAAAAAAACAAATTGAAAATAGATATCAATAAGGTCATTAAACTGTAAAACGCAAAACGCTAGTGTACCGTGTTAATAACATTTATTCGGTATAATATACTTCTCCGCAATTTTCATACTATCATATTATTTGCAAGTGCAATTTGATTCTGATAACTGCAGACTGATTCATTCGTGAACTACGGGATACAGTATTTTTTTTTTTCGAAATTTTTTCTTGTAGAAAAACAAAAAAAAAAATGTAGAATTACCAGAATGTAACGAATGTGTAATAAAATAACAAATATTAATAATTATCAAGACGAACGGGAATATTTCTGAACACCGTCCGAAGGAAAAACGTTTTGTGTACCCATTCCCCGGAACATCGGCGAGTGCACCACCCAGTCCAAAAAACCAACAGTGTCAGTGAGTGGAGTGGTGGGGAAAACTTAGACGTACAACAATCTGTCCCAATGTCAACTGCGTCGGTAGTCCGTTTCATACACCGCGGTCTATCGTAAACACACTACACACACACAACAAACTACACAGTCAGTAGTCACACAGATATATACATAAATATATATTATATAATAACGTATATCTGTGAGTGTATTAATGTATACTACCCATAGTTCATAGATACGCGGTTATTGCATTATTAAATATTTAAATTATAATTTTGTCATTAATAATGACAAAATAATAAAAATAAAAAATAAATAAATAAATAAATAATGTTTTTTTTTTTTTTAATATGTGTTATGACAACTACTACTGACAATAATAAGTGACAACTCGCTAGTTATATAAATTAAAATAACTAAATATAAATTATAAAAAATACCTTTACATATAATACATACAGTTTACTCGTATCGTACAGACTGGCGGCATCTTATATTATAATACATCATTACCTAATAATATAACTAATATTATAATACCTATTCCTAATGTCGTACATTATATAACCGATGCCACAGACTGTACATACCATTGACGTACACGAACATTTACAGTATGGAGGGGCAGAGGCGTAATTTGGAGTTAATTTAGTTTTTGGGGGAGGGAGCAAAATATGAACAACATTTTTTACCTATCGACTGAAAGTGTAGTGGGAGTGGAGGTGACGCCCTTAAACTTCTCAAATAATTTACCAATAATAAATCTATATATATATATACACGAATGTATCAAAGAGTGTTCTAAACAATTTTATAGAACTATATAAAATTAGTGAAAATATAGTAAATATCAAGCTGTTATAGGTAGGTAACTACTATAATAATAATTAATATGTCAACTATCAATTATCTATCGATCCTCGTTATAGTGCCGTAACTAGACTACTTGAGGCCTGTGTGCAAGCCAAAATTTAGAGGACCTGTGTATTATAATCTCTTTTTAAGGCCCTGCAATATAGTATGAGGCTTGTGGCCCGTGTGCTGTGCACACTCTGCACACCCGGTTTTTACGACACTGCGGCTCGTTATAATGTGTAAAACTGGAAGTAATTCTATTCGAAAAGGTGGTCATTAACTATAGTTAAAAAGTTAATGTTTTAAGCTATAAACCTCCTAACTAGTAAGTTAATTCTCCGATACGTGTAATACAATAATTATATTAACAGTTTGTTGTAATTAGATAGGTACCGTACTTTTTTCAGTCAATTTAAAAGATAGGTAGGTACCTACATGGTTACCTATTATTTTATAGGTACCTAACGTACATGGTAAAATTTTTAATTAAAAACATGTTTAAGTATAAAAACCGATCCCTACCTAACTAGTAACTATAGTTGAAATTAAATTAAGTCATTAGGTAGGTATATACTTTTTATTTTAAACAAAATAAGTAAACAAATATAAAATGCAATGTTTGATTCAATTCAGTTATTTAATAAACTTATTGCATAAACTTTTAATTGTTTATGCACTATACGGTGTACTTTATATAAAAAGGAATATTTGATTTCATTAATAAAAAATGGATAAGTAGTTAATTAAAAAAATTGTGCTGTACAATCACTTAAATTTTAATCATAAGCACAAGTGCACAATCGTTGTGCTAGGAGACTTATAATATCTCAAAAAACTCGTATAGTCCCCTCAGGCCTCAGTTGTTTATGATATTTATGTTTCACATAATAGTTTCTAAAATATATATATACAAGCATGATTTTGATTAAATGGAAAAGAATTATTTTGCACTTGTGAATATATAGGTATAATAAGTACATATATAAAAGCATAGGTATCGTATTATCATGGTTATCTGTTTTAAACATTTAGGTACCTAACACATATTTTTTTACCTCTGAATCATATATAAAATAGTAAATTTGAGTTCTTTAGAACCGATTT
>VUJU01005368.1:0-14078 GCA_009835225.1 Aphis craccivora
TATATATATATATATGTATATCATACAAATTATACAGGTGAAACACTCATATTAATATAAATTAATTTTTCGTAATTTTTTGATATTTTTTAAGTTACTAAAATGCTAATTGAAAATCAAAAATTAGCACTTTAGCAGTGGTTTTAAATGTAAGGGTAAAGAATAAAGTTCTCTACAATTTTAGAAAACCGTGTATCTAAAAATGTTGAAAAACCAAATACTTGTGCAGAATAATGGATGTTTATTACGTTGAAACACAATGTACCTATACATTATATTATCATTAAGTATAGGTAATTAATATTTAACGTGAACAATTTCCATTTACACATATAAGCGTTACTAAGCCTAACAATCACGATAGGTGTATAATACTACTACTAGTTAGGTTAGTACTATAATACTAAGACGCAAATAAGGCTCAAGTGATATTGTTTGAAAATCGTAAATATCATACTTAGGTATACTAGTAATACACGTATTATTACGAGTATACGACAAAACTAGCGACCACATCAACACGATTATGCCCATAAATGGTATACGGGTAATAGAATAAATTAAGTCTTAGGAACTTAACGCATTTGCATATTTACACAATAATAAAATTTTCGCAGAGCTGTGTTTATTATAAAATATGATGAAATAAAAGTTGAATAACATAATTATTATTTATTATTGGAAGTCCACGACTATTTATATAAATATAATATATATATTTGTACACCTATACCACTCGACTCTCGAGTCTTAATGTATTATTAATGTTATAAAATATGTAAATTATCACCGTCACGCGATTGATTTATTGTTTGTCATCGTTTGATATATTTTAATAATATAATATTGAAATGTAAATAATATAAAATAATATAATAATTATTATAAATAGTATATTATAATATTAATATGATTTATGACCTATAATATATAACGACGGGCGAACCAGTAGGCCAATCCATCAAGGTTTCATCATTTGTTCGGGTCCCGCGCTTCCTGCTTCCGATCTCGATCGCTTATTTACGGCTTCTTCCTCGGTTTGCTGGTGACGGCGAACGACCCGTACGGGCCGTTGTCGAAATTCCCCTGGAAACCGGGCCCGGCTTTGCTGGACGCGTCGATCTCGAAACCGATGGGCCTGCATCCGTTTTTGGTCGCGTACTTGATCTTGATGGCGAACTTGACTGGCGCGCCGTTCTTTTTGCCCAGCTGTTCGCGCGTCCACTTCTCGAACTCGTCCCAGCGGTTCAACAAGCTGCTCTGCGCGTTGATCTTCCGGTTGACGCTCCGGTGCTGCGGCACCAGGTTCCACGTCTCGACGGGCCCGCCGAAAACGGAAGCCACCACGTGACCCTGTTCGTCGTCCGGTTCCCTGTCCAGCTCGGCCATGCGCCTCTTCCACTTGTCGCCCGAGAAATTCGTCCTGGTCGACGACAGCTCGTACAGCTCGCCCTTCACGCCCGTGGTCACCGACACGGAGTTGCCGTTCTTGCACGTCACCCTCGACTCGGACACTTCGATTTTGTTCTTGCTGAGCAGCGTGTACTTGGTGGACGCTCCGACGTTGTCCACGACCGCCAATCCGATCAACAGCACCGCACCGGCGAGCAATGCCATCCGCGGCGCATTTCCGTTATTCTCTCGTCGCCACATGATGTTGGTTATAATATACCGATCGTATAAATTATTTTAAATCGTTAGCCGACGTAGGACGTAAATAGCTTAAACGAACCGTATATAGTGTGTAGTCCGCGGGTACTCGAAAAATATATTTACGTATGTTGTAGAAACGCGTTTGTCGACGGGGAAAAAAAAAATTGAAAACGAGTAACCAAAAAATTTGATTTCGTTTAGAGTTTGCCTTGCGAAGTCGTCAATGACACTATACGATTCTCACGTCACCCGATCGTATTTATATCGCGTTATTATAGAGTGGTGATGATGGGCAGCGCGAGTAACTATAGGTATCGTAAAACTGCTAGGTATCGAATTATTCGATAGTTGCGGCAATGCATTCGAAAGTATTTCGTCTTCGCGATAACTATTAAGCACTAAAAATCGAATACTATTCGATAGTATTCATCAAGCCAATCACTATTTTTTAATTTTTTTTTTTTTGTATTAAGTTCACGTGTATGATAGTTGGTGTGCAAATCACGCAGTAAAATACCTGCAGGTGATTATATAATTATTTATTTTTTTCGTCGTGGGTTTTTTCCCCAGTGTATTCAATCGAAATGTAATATTTTAATGACTGGAAATCCCGTTGTGAATACATAATACATTAATGTGCAATTTATATCATATCGCGGTACACATCGAGTAATATTAAAAATAATAAACGGTAAGCTCGTATATCAGTGAACACTGAACTGTGATAATAATATAATAATTAGCATGAAAACATACTCATGGGTATTTTTTATTGTACATTTACTATGTTAGTAAATATCAAGTCAGTATCTCATCGAATTTGACATTCAGTTGTCAATAGTTAAAATAATACATCAATAGCTGCATGCATGAAATTTTATTTAAAAAAATGATTTTCGACGTACCTGGGCAATGGGCATCGACGAATTAAATAAAGTTAAAGTGAAGTTATTTTTAAAATCATCATACAATAATAAAACGAGTTACTTTTTTCAAATGTAACTTCTAACATAATGAGTTTATTTTTTTCTAGGATAATACATCAGTCATAGTAATAATTAATAAATAAATATTAAATTATAATATCATTAAATGAATTGTTTAATCACAATAATCACATAATGTTAATTTTTTCCTAATAGGCCTAATAATATAATAATCCATAAGCCCAGTGAATTATATATATATATATATTGTTTTGTACATACAAATTATCGTAAAAAAAAAGGAAAATCCAGATATTTGATAAACAAAAACTGGCCAACCTTGGCTGTTCCGTCAATCAGTTTTAAATACTTTTTCACGAATCACGAGACATGTACCTACAAATTGTTCGAAATGAGATCGGTAATAAGGTATTGAAATGGGAAAAACATCGGTTAAGAGTTTAAGAGGATATTTATTATAATATAAAATATTTATTTTCTCTCTCAGACCCACACGCAACATTGATAAAACTGAGTACCTACCTAAATCACCTATTACAAAAAACTATAGAGGATAATATTTTTGAGGGCATCTAATACATATCAGTTTTATATTTTATTGTTGTTTGACTTTCAAAATAATAAAAAAAGTATATTGTAAATTTAAATCATGTTTAAATTGTTTTGTGACAATATTTAGACAAATTGATAAGTCATACTCTCAAAGATATTATTCCCTATCGTTTTTTTAATGGATGATTTTACTCTAAAATTACTCAAAAACATAGAAAAAAACGATTCTCCGTAAATACGTATGTTTTGTCTATGTTGCGCATGGCCGGTCAGAGAGAGAAAACAAACAGTACCTAAGCTAACACCTTCGATTATTATTGTATAATTTCTAGCTATTATATAAGTACAAATGTACAACTATAAATATATATTTGTGTAAATACGTCTATACATGTATGTATTTAGTATTAACTATTAGCTATAGGTAGTAAGTACTATTATTACTATTACTGTACTTATTACGATATTATAGTTGTATTATACTATACAAATCTGAAATTGTTTATTATAATATTCACGTAAAAATTAAATTTTGAAAAGTTTATTTTATATTTAAAAATGTTAACTATAATTGAATTCCTATATTTAAGTACTGTACGCTTTTATAAGTTAATTTTTAAAAACAGTATACAAAAAACAATAGAATAGAACAGTCTATATTCTATGCATTTACTGATAACAATAAATAAATCGTCAATTCTAAAGGTTTTAGATGATATAATGAAAAATAGTTGCATTAGTTTTTTATTTCTTAGAATGAACACTTACTATAAATATTTTATTATACTACATTAATTATGTACGTTTGTACTTCTATATAGTTCTCTTTGATGGTTGTGTACTTGTGTGCGGGTATCAATCTTATATTTTTTTTTAGAATTCCAGCAGTACATTTTTAAACAGACATTTGACTTAATGTACCTACGTTGTTAACTTAAAATTAAGTTTTAAGTAAAAATCGTGATTATGTATTTTCAAATATTATATTATTATAAAATAAATGTCAACGATTTACGTTTAAATTACTCACAAACCAAAATCGATAGGCTTAATTGAATTTTGTTTATTCAGATTTTAATATACCTATTCAAATTTAAAATACTTATAATAAGTTTACAGGTATAAGGTATAAATGTATGATTAATCAAAGTAGATTGTAAATTTATATGTATACAGTAATACAATATAAAACGTAAACTGACGTTCAAATAACATTCGACATTCATTTATAAAAAAATAAAACAATTTCGTCTATATTCTATAATTATGTGACAATCGCGAACAATATCCAGGTATATTTTTATATGCCTATTGCCAGAGTAACAGTGATAATATATTATAATACATTTTTTTTTTTAAAACGTTTTTGTCGTTTCAAAACGACGGAACAGCATTATTATATGGTAACTGCATTAAATTCAATGAATCAGATTGAACTATAACAAAAATAAAAATAAATGATTTTTATACTCGGAACTCACGCATAGGTTGAAATATAATGTAACCGGTGTTAAACGATATTAATAAAAAACAAAATTAAGTAGTTGCATTGCCACCGCATTGCAGAACAGTCTCTAGTCTGCATGGCTGAGCAGCAGTCACGACTTTCAGGGTTTCATTTAGAACTTCGTTTGCGCGTCCAACGCGAATTCGTCGTTAGGGTTGTTGAATAATTTACCCTAGAAGCTTGTGTCGGAAATGGCGCTGGACTTAGCGTCCACTTCGAAACTGACCAGTTGGTAGCTTTTGGTGTCATCGTAATTCAACTCAATCAATCGTGAAATGTACAGTGCTGATCCTTGATTTACTCGATAACATACTTCTCTAACTCGTTCCACCGGTCCATTGTGCGCGTTATTAAACACCGACTGATATAAATTACAATATTATATCTATATATTCTCACTCATAATCACTCATAGAGTATGAAAACACCCCATCACACATGTCACATTACACGAGTGTGACCAGTGGTGAATTTAAGGGGAGGCAAGGGACCTTGAGTCCTCCATTGGCCTAAGTTAGGTTTTATATATTCAATAATCAATAGTAAATATAGGCAAGTAATTTGCGCGTGACAAAATTATATTTTTATCTTGTAACCGTGAGTAGCTACTACTATGCCTCCTCCTCTAAAATAGAATTCTGGATACGCAACTACGGCTTCGCATGTATGCGTGATTGTAGAAAACCAAGGCTTTGAACAAGGAATAATTATAAATCAAATATTGTAATAATCTCTCACGAAAGAGAGGGACAGTAGAATATTGAATCGGGACACATAAAATACTGAGTATGAAGTTACGAATAACTATAAATTATTATGATGAATATTTAACAAAGTGAAACATATACCCACTAACGTTCAAATAACATTTGATGTCCAACTATAAAAGAAAGAAAACAATTTTACTCATATCATAAGTTAAAGAGACAATTATTTAATAACTAATATGACATAATTATAATATAAGAAATAACACAGGAAGTGTTACAGTGATGATATTATTATACTGAGCAGTAGTATAATAATTATATTACAACTACGATAAATCTAAGAAATTAGATTGAACAATAAGACTAAAATAAAAAAAAATTAACTCAGAACTCATATGCATAGTACCTTAGGTATTATTATTAGGTACATCCTACACGTATAGTTATCGGCGTCAAAAACTAAAACAGTATACAAAAATAAAGCAGAAAATAAGAAAAAATTAAGTGGAATCGCACTGCTGACAAATGGTGGAGTAGTCAGCACTATTCTGCTCGGCCAAGCTGCAGTCACGGCTTCTTGCGTTTCATTTGGGCCTGCGTTTGCGCGACCACCGCGAAATTGTCGTCCGGGCTGTTGATGAATTTACCCTGGAAACCGTCCTGGGGATAGCTAGACTTGGCTCTCACCTCAAAACTAACCGGTCGGCAGCCTTTGGCGTCCTCGTAGTTTACTGTGATCGTGAACTCTATCGATCTTTTTCTGCCGATCTGCTCGATCGCCCACTTCTCGAACTCGTCCCACCGTGCTATTATATTGCTCATTTTGGATATCTTTCTGTTCACGCTCACGTGTTGCGGCACCATATTCCAACTGTCATCGTTTGGGCCACCGAAAGTGGACGCTACCAAGTGACCCCTCTCGTCACCTTTAACCCCGTCCATTTTGTTGAACCGCGTGAAACTATTGAAACTTGTGCGCTTAAAACCCGCCTCGTATGCAACGCCCACCAATTTGATGGGTACGGACTCGACATTTTTGCTCAAACATTTCTGTCGCCCAAACGTCACGTCCACGTAGCCCTGCCCGAGCTTGGGGTCCTTTTTTGCCAGCATGTACCTGGTGGCGGAGCTCAACGCCACCGTCCCGAACACCGCGAGGAATGCGAATAACTGCATGATGATGATGATATGGCGATCGCTATAAATCTATAATGCAGTTATTGTCACTATTGTTGTTTTGCAGATGGATGATATCGTAAGTTTAGGTTTCAAGCAGGTGATGATAATAGATGGTAATATTATAGCAATACTTACTGCGATATGTGCAAACGGACACCATTTACACTTCTACTGTAAGATTTTTTTCGATTTGCAGTCATATTTATACGGTGCAAATGAAAAATAAATAAATAAAAATCAGTGTTCAATTTTCATAACGAACTGGTTATTGTATAGATACTAGCCAATTTCTGTTGTTGTTGTCGTCGTTTTCGTTTTTATTTCCCTGTTGCAAACCTATACAGTATACACGGGCAATATTATCCATCTTATAATATAAAATAGTAATATTTCAGCCATTAAGATGAATAAATGATGAGCGTTTACAGAAAATAATGCAATTTTATGTGTTTCAGTCGGACGATTTTTTAAATATACGGTGTTTAGATACCTGTGCAAATATTTTTTATACCTAAGACAAATTTATTTAAAATTTCCAACAGGTTTTCAATCATAATTGCATCAAGTACACCTTCAAAAACGTTTTTCGTGTGGTCATTGATTTATCAGTATTCTGGTATTTTTTGGATGTGAATAATTTAAATAAAATAATAATAATAATTTAATAGCTTTTTTCGTATCTAATTTAAATCTGTTTATTATAATTGGATCCCACTAAGACTAAATCATTTCATGTATATGAAAAAAAAAAAAATTTAAATACATCGTAGTATAGTAGGTATAATTTTGTCTGTTATAGACTTATAGTTCTTATATCGGACCACAAAAATAATAACTATGCTATATCAGTATTTTGTTTTTACAGTTTACACTAAACATTAAAACCAGTTTTTACTTTATATTATTTTGTAGTTGCAATACAGTATTGCATTATAGTTTTATTAATAATTGAAAAAAATTTTTTTTAAATAGTAATAAATTATGTATACACAGTATTAGAAAAATAAAAAATGGTAGAGTTATGATAATTTTTCGGACTTATGATAGACAAGTAGTAAAGCACTGAAAAATAAAAATAATTTTTTACCTTCATTTTGAAGTATCTAGTCCCACGTTGACTCAATTTTACTAATTTTATACTTTTAAGAAAAGGTACTGTTTTATTTTATATGATGTAATAAATTCGTGGTTCATAAATAATTTCCAAGTAATGCATTATTTTTTAGAATAAATTACACATAACAAAAAATAATAAAAAAAATGTTTAATTATCTAAACACATTCAGTAATTTTATGTTAGTATTTCTTATTCCTTTGATTCACTCGTTTTCTTCCCTTATAATATATATACTATATATAGTATAGTACACTTGACACTCGTATTATTATATTCTTCCACTAAACTATTATATATATATTTTTTTAATTTATCCTTTAATTTATTAAATATTTAGTTTGGTACTATAATAGGTATACAATCTACGCATCCGTTAATTATAAAATAAATTTAAGAAGACTAATTAAAAATAAAATAACCATGCAGTATACAAGTTAATATTATAATAATTATGTTTACATTACATATTGTATGTGTGTTTATATTTTTATAACTTATAGACAATTTTAAAATTGCTTTATTTAGTTCACGTACTTAATTTTCTGGTACATAAATAGTTCACTTCATTACGTGTGAGTAATAGCCTTGGTCCCTAATTATAAAATAGACGTGTACCGTTCAGTCACGTAGAAAACTATTTCATGGTTATTTTCTTATACTTTATACTATTTACTTTTTACAACTGACTTTTTGAGTAAGTAAAATAAAAAAGTTATTGAGTTAACGTTAAAATAACGGTTCATAAAAATTTTGTTTATGCACTAAATACATAAGTAAACTGATAATAATTTTCCCGGGGTTTGAAAATTTGTGTTAATATATTAGGTATATATATTTCACGTGAGTGTGTGATACTATTTTTTTTATCGAGTATCACCTACTCATTTTGAAAATTTGAATACCACTTTACCTAATGAGTTATTTGTTTTTTGTTTTTTTTTTTTTGCTAATCAAAAATTCTATATATCATTTTGGTACCTATGTTGATGTTGAATTAATTTTTGCAAAGAACATCGTAAACCTACACATATTATGTAACTCATATTTATATTTTACTCATTTTGTTAACTATTTAACTTCGTGGTATATAAATAGCTTAATATTAGTCTTCTAAGAATGTTTTGAAAAATGCATCGTGTACGTATACCTACTGCAGCCTATAAATATTATATACATAATGGAGGAGTGTTTCAAATTTCTATGGTTAAAATTTTTTGATTTATATGTTAATATATAATATCATTAAAACTTCAATGAAAAAAAAAATCATTATTCTTCATTTAAATATTCAATTTCATAAAAAATTAGTTCTTCAAACATCTTAAAGAATAATTTTGCGTTTATATTTTAGATAGTTTAAGATTGCTGTAAGACAAATTTAATATGAAGAACCTTATATTTAATTTCCAACCATTTAGTATATATAAAAATTATATGAATATTCCTACTACAAAATAACTCGAAAAGAAATAGTTACTACCTACTTATTATTATTAAAACAAAAAATAAATTCTGTAAGAATAAGTGATGAGATTTATTGTATTAAAATTTCAAACTTTTTGACTTATACACAAAAATTGTATCATACCATAACTATATATTATATACATAAATAAAAAAAAAACAAATAGAAAATTTAAAATGTTTATGGTTATCAAAAAACACTTAAAACCATGTTTAGAATATATATATTATATATAAATATTTCGGTTTCAAGTCTACAGTTATACATTTTTGAATAACAAAACTAAAAAAACAATTTTGTAGAAAACTTGTTTTACATAAATATTTTATTTTTTTTGTCGTCATTATTTGTTTTCTCAGATGTTTTTAATATCGTACATAATTTAATACCCCAAAGAACAAACTAGATTCAATTTTTTTCCTAAACCATCCCTTTCAATGAAAAAAATGAAACATTTTTTTAGATTTTGCTGTAATAAGTCTTTAAAAAACACATAAAAAAATGTTTATCATATTATAACTCATAATTGTAAAACGAATACATTCAAGGCTTCGTTCAGAATATAAAATGGTTAAACACTTAACCAGATAATACTATAAATGAAATAAAATTGATGATGACCATGAGTGCAGAAAAAGCTCTTTTAGTTATCGCCAATATTTTTATAGGAGAAGACAAGAAGTTGAATGCTAGGATAGGATAATTTGAAAAAGACAGGCGAGAGAAGGGGTAGCTCTACGAGATAGGAAAACTAATAATATTAACTACACAGCATTAAACCATGTTTATGTATGTAAATTATACAGTGTAAAACACATGGGTATGACACTGTAGCCGTACAATATGTTAACATCTGATATTTTATTCATTTTTCTATGTACTTACTATACTTACCTGAATACTAAGTAATACCATTTATTGTATATTATTAAGGTGTGTCGTGTATTATGTAAATACTAATATATTATAGCAATTTTATTTTTGGTAATAAATTAACAAATAGTTATTTATTAATAAGTCTTATAGGTAATTTTAAATTAAAGAATAAAGTTAACTTATTATTTATTATTAATTTGTAATTTGTATTCTACAACAATCATGTCACTGCATAGTTTTTTAAGATCCGTCCAAACGATAGTATAGGCAAATTAACATTATACCAAACATGATGTGTAGTATCTCAACATGTAACTCGGTTAGATATATATTTTTTAAATAATGAAACTTAAAAACTGAATTTTAAGTATTTTAGAAGTTAGTTTCTCGACATTCATAAAACATCAACAATTATTTTTATAGATGTTTAAAGTTCTAATTTCGATATTAAATGTAATAGTTATATTCTAATTCTGAAAAATATTAATCGTAAAGACTAGACATTTTCTATAATTATGTTGATAATACACAATAATAATTACTGTATACATATTTTCTGTAATCAATCGCATTTTCAAAATTTCTCCATTTCGAGAATAATTTTAAACCATTTATGTAAAAGATCAACTCGTATCGTTCTATATTACCAATGTTATACTAACAACAATAATATAGAATATAGATATATGATATAAATATAAAATATTATATTTTTAATAATACAATAATATATTCGATGTTTTTGTCAAAAATTAATTCAACCTACCCGATATCATGTTATAGAAAAATAAACTAATAATTGTATTATAAATAAATTATAAAATATCCTTAAGGATTAGCTGACAAAACATCTCTGCTCTGAATCGATTTTCGTGTGTAATGAATTATCATTGAATTTAAATTATACATTCGTTGTAATGACAGATAAAATATTTAATAGTATATAAATATTATAGCACCTGAGCACATCATATATTTGTTATGTTAGTCGTTATCTTTTAGCTATCACGTTAGGTATACATACAAATTATCTGTTTATCATTAATTTTAATCATCTCTTTTTTATAAATTAATTTTTTAAAATACAATTTACATTATACATGTATGTGTAGTGTATAATGTAATAATTAATCGTGATAAATCGAATTTGATGAAGTGTCTATAAAGAGTTTATTATTATAGCTATAGTAGGCACCATAGGCAAATAAAGATGATAAAATAAGCTTCATATTAAAAATAATAATATGTTATAATACTATACAATCGTAAAGATATGTTTAAATAATTATTTTTAATTACTTCCTTAAAATGTACTACAAATTAAATAAGAAAATAATATATTTAATATTTTGGTAAATATTTTTCTAAAAATGTATATAATATAAACTTTTATTTGTACATAAAATGTTATTTTTTAATGATGAACAGGTTATATACGATATACATTGAATGCTTATTTTTTTTTAACACTTAAAGATAATAAATACGAGTAATACTATAAAAATTATAAAAAATTTATAGAGTAATTATTTAGTAGTATAGGTTTTTTTAAATGTTTAATCAATAATTTAATTGTTTAATGATTTAATGCAGCGGTTCTCAGCCTTTTTGTATTCGCGTACCACCTACACAGTTTGAAAATGTTTACGTACCACCTGACCATTTTTTTGCTTTTTTTTTTTGGTTATTGATAATGTATAATACATATATGTTTTTTATAAAGGGAGATTTTCTTCGCGTACCACCTCTGAGCTTGCCACGTACCACAGGTTGAGAACCGCTGATTTAATGATTGATTGCTGTTTGCTAGGTTTACAATAAAAAATATGATTATTTGAATATTTATAAACGATTATCGTAAAATATTTACCAACGTTACCTTCAAATCTGGTTTTTCCTTGTTAAACGCAATCAGATATGACATTTTGAAACACATCCAACTCATTTTATGAAATATTATAGCAATTAGTTTAACAATGCTTCAAAAGCTATAAAATGTACACAATTACACAATACATATAATTTTCAGTCTTGGGCGTTTTGGTTTTAAGATAATCTATTTGTTTATTTATTTAATAATATTAAGTTTATCATAGTTATAATATATTAATAACTTCAAGACTCCAATCTGTAATATTATTTTAAAAATAAAACGTAAATTAAGTGTACAAAAACTTCTACTTAGTTGAAAATAAAATATTATTTTAAATAAGTCAGGAAAAAGAGGGGATTTTTTATTCCAAATATTTCAACAAATACTACATTATCATACATTTCTTTAAGTCATATCTATAAATTTTATTTTATTTTGTTGAATTTAGTACTTACTATTTAGAACCATTAATGTTTTACCAACTAATTGGGCATTGGCGATGTATAACACAACCCCATTATTAATTTTGTACTAAAGTTAAGGCGAATATAATATACGAATTGACTTAATTTGAAAATAATAGTTCTAGATTCAGGATTAAAGAACGAACGTAATTTTTTATTTTATTTATAAATACTTTTTTTATTACGCATAGTTATTTCTATAACTGCAGCAATAAATTACTTTTTTATTAAGAAAATATAAAACACATTAATATGTGGTATAGTTATTATAAAATTAAAATAGCTGTAAGAGGAGATTTTTGGTATTATATGGAAAGCTACCTAATTATAAGTATATTGTATTTAATTTTAATTTTATGATCTAAATGATTAGCGGTGGCATTAAATACCCAAATATATTTCCCTAGTTTTTTCTCCGAATCAATCGCAAAAAATTGCTAAATCCATATCACACTCGCAAATATTAAAAACAGAGTTTGAAGGTTGAAATACACAGCTTTTAGGCCTTGGAAACTAATAATGCGAGTTAATTAATTAATAGTCTAACCATCAATTAAAATAATTACAATGGTCGTATTATTATGTTTTTGTACGAATCTCGATGCTTGTTTATGTAACAACTTTATAATTGATATAGTTCCAATATTGTTATATTTGCGTAGAATTTAAACAATGCTTAAAATGTACACTATGCCATTATATGACATAGATTTTAAAAATTTTAGTACCGATATTATAATTATATGATTATTATTCAACACATTTAATCAACATTGGTAATTTGTACCTACTTGTACTCAATAAATTATATTAATGCAGAAAGTTTAAACTATACACCTACTTAATACTTACCTCGAACCTTCAATAAGAATATTACTTGTATTAAAAGATTATAGTCTGAATTAAAATTAATTTTACTGTGAGTTTTTATAATTATAATTTAATGTAGGTAGTAACTTTTATATGCTATCAATAACATACTATTTTCCTAATGGCTTACTTTTAAAAACTGCCTACCTATAACAGCGGTGACTAATCGAGCGATTGGAATTAATTGATCCAACGTGAAAAATCTTGAATTATATTTATATATACATAATATTCTACAAAAATAAACACAATTATTATTATATAAAATATAAAATTTTAATTTATTGAAATAACAACAATACTGTAGGTACACCAGTTATGGCCTTAACATAATATTAATACCTATATTAATTTAAACTTAATTATTTCACATAACATAAACATTTATACTCACTGTATATACAATTAATATAAATAATCCATAATAAACCTAACTTATAAGTTTATATTATGGATTAGTTTCGCATACTACCATAATACGAACAATCGAATCGAAGTCGAATAAAAATAATTAATATACACTTACCTATTTATTTAAAAATAAGTATGGGAACATATTAATATATTATATTGATGGATATAGTAATAAATAAAATATGTAAAAAGATTAGTTGTTTTTTAATGATTGTAAGTTTTCTTTAAATATAATATTAACCAATAGTGTTAATATAATATTAGGTACCAATACTAAACTGAAAAAAAATAGGTAATTTATTTTTGTACAAATAATATTGGTTAATATCATATTGTATTTTATTTCATAATGTAATGTACAATTAAAATATATATATAAGTATAAAACTATAAAATGTAAAAATAAATCGATGTTTTGAAAAACATTGTTTGTATAACTTTAATGAATTAA
>VUJU01005369.1:2151-14076 GCA_009835225.1 Aphis craccivora
GGCAATACCGATAAGGCGTGATATCGGGGCAATTGCACTAGCGGCCTACGATAACGCTCGGGACCGCGCACTAACCACACTAATTAGGTATATAATACAATTTGTCCTATAATAATATTACCAATACCCACGCACAACGCTCACTGGGTCCACCGTTGACACAAAAAAAAATAAACCACGCTCTGCTACCAAAATGTATGTGCCGCCAGCACTTGCTTGGGCAGTTTGCTGAGCGACTCGCGAAATGCGTGGGAGCAAAAAAAATAATAAAAGATTGTGGTACGTCTCTTCGAACGATTGCACTAATAATAATCTCCACACGTGAATATACAATAATGTGAAATAATAAAATGAGCACAACGAGGGTGCAATATGTAAAAAACAATCAATATCAATACAAATAGTATAATAAATTAACGATACCACTGGTCACACGTCTTGGCATCCGGATCCCACGGCGATGATGGATATGGCAATATTCCGCAGTCCCGCGATGTTGCCAAAAGAAATAATACGTAATGTATATAATTAAATCGGCGGAGGTAAGATCGTTGACCTCTAACGTCGCGGTGTTATACCGTGTCTCCTAACACGTGAGAAGCTCCGCGAATAGTGTAAGTTAGACACACACGAAAATGCGGGCACGTGTAATTGACGTGCGGCGGGTGATGTCCGAGAATCGAACCCGTACACAAAACAATACTGGAAAGGCTCGACGCCAATGTATAATAATTAAAAGGCCGTCGGCATACGATAAACGCACCGTCGTCAAAAGGACCTTTAGCACAACCACATGGTACCAATAAAAAAGGCGTACAACACCCACGGTCACGGCAAACGTTACCGGACGGCGGTGTAAAACAGACAACATGACCGGACCGCTGGACAACCGGTGGTCAACGAAGCCGGTCGCCAAAAGTTCGCGCAAGCGCAAAAAAGTCTCACGTTTAAACAATTCTTTAACTACATTATGAAAAAGTTAATAATTCAGTTAACAAATCTGCTTTAACCATTCAATATTTTTTAATCTAACCATTATAAATATTCATGTAAAATTAGTAGGTATAGAAAATTAGAGTTCTAGAACCTTCTCATGAGCAGGGGCGGATCTAGAAATATGAAATGGGGGGGGCTATAAATTATATCACACAATGACAAAATATATAATTTTAGTACGTATAATGTATATTGTATGTACATTGCATACAGATACACGTCCAAAGGGGGGACTAAAGCCCCTTAGCCCCCCCCTTGGATCCGCCCCTGCTCATGAGGAGCTGGTCCTCGCAGAATCTCCTGTACTCACCCCATCATTGCTTGCCAACGCTCATCCTATTCTGTCGATCGCCTGTGCTCCTTCCGCAACAACATTCTTAGATAACAAGATTCTAAGATAAAAAGGTTCACATTTTTACGAAATCGGTCGAAAACGCGAAAATTTGTAAGTTGAAAAATCATAAAATTGTTTGTGTTAATAACTAAAGATTAAAAATACAACACTAAGTTTTATATAAGTTTTCTTTCAAGTATCTATAAAGAAAACTCGAAGCATCATTATAGGAAAAATGTTAAGTGCGTTTGAATTTCAGCGTAACGATAATGATTTATCCTCAAACGATTTTAAATATTAAATAGAGCTTGACATAGTTCTTGTAGTGATCCGATATAGTTCATGTATTGTGATAATTTAACCTGAGAATCTACACATTGTTGATTGGTCGAGATTAATTCCAGGTTGTTTAATATTTTTGTTGCCGCAACATTTTGTGCTTCGTATTCTGATAAGCCACATCCGTTTGACATGTTTTCTTCACATACTGCATTTATTGTGTAGACCTCATATGTGTAATGTTCTACCACGGAAAGTACCTTATAAATTATTTCTTTACCAGCCATTATTTCACGAAGTCTGTCTACAGACGATATCAATCCACTATCGGATTTCAATTCACAGAGTTCCACCATCGAATTCAAAATATTAATTACAATATAACAATGTCTTAAGTTGAAATTTATATTATGAAATAATATAAAACTTATTAATCTGTTTTTTGGAAAAATAACTATTCACCAATGTTACCGTAGAAACAATATTAGTACCTATATATGTATAATATATTAATTTTTATATAACGATTGGGCTATGATGGTAACGTGAACTGTCCAGCTGGTTATTGATTAATGAGAAAAATAATTTAATTTTCAAAATATTTTGACTTTTTTTGAGCTAAATCATTATCGTTACGCTGAAATTCAAACGCACTTAAAATTTTTCCTATAATGATGCTTCGAGTTTTCTTTATAGATACTTGAAAGAAAACTTATATAAAACTTAGTGTTGTATTTTTAATCTTTAGTTATTAACACAAACAATTTTATGATTTTTCAACTTACAAATTTTCGCGTTTTCGACCGATTTCGTAAAAATTAGAACTATAAACGCTTATAAAAAAAATGTGACTAACGATTTTTAATTCTTTTTAGTTACAATAAGAACAACTCATAAGGGACCTTGTATTAAATCTTCAAGTGTTATTGGTCATCCAAATTTTTTTTATCGACACTTCAAAAAAAAAACTCATAAAAATCGAAAATTGCTATGGTCTATAAATAACTCAAAAAAAGTCAAACAATTTTGAAAATTTAACTGTATATAGATAACACTGACTAAAATATTTGGTGAAAATTTCAAGTATTTACAGTGATAAGTTTTTGAATTACAACGATATAAAAAAATCGATTTGGTCGAAAACTGATTTTGCGTAAAAATTCCCGTTTTCCGTCATTTTTTTTTTTCTCGATTTTTTTGAAAACTGTTGGAAAATGTTTACTTTTGACCTCAATAATGCACCAAGGATATTCACTTTTACATCGGAAAGCACCCCCAAAGTTTGAAATTGGAACATTATTTCGACTAGTTATGCTGTACACAGACACAAAAAAAAAAAAAAAAACATCATTGTAAAATCAATACATTCATCACTTCGTTCAGAATCTAAAACTAAACAAAAATGAAAATTTCAAATGCCTATGAATAGCCTTAAAATAAGCGAAATATTTTTAAAATTAAAATTATGTAAAGAAAATAATATCAATCTAATTAACTGGTGAAATTTTCAAGTATCTTGTATCTACGACTTATACTTTTTGAATAATACCAAATATTTAAAATCGTTTGAGCATAAATCGTTATTGTTACGCGATCTCGTAAAAATTTAAAACTCAAACGCACATGGCACATACAATTTTTCCTATAATGATATATATATATATTTTTTTTTTAAGTGTCGATAAAATTTTTTTGGCCCTATCAAAATACTTGAAAATTTAATACACAGTTCCTCATAAGTTATTCTTATAGTGATTAAAATATTATAAGAATACATAGGCACAATTTTTTTTTATTAGCATTTGAAGTTCAAATATTGACAAAAATTCGTCAAAAGCATGAATATTTGCAAATTATTTTGTAGGTATGATTCAAAAAAATTTTTGTATAAGAAGCTAAGAGTTGAAAATTTAATACAAGATTTTTCATAATTTTAGTTTACAATAATTATAAAAGAACTTAAATTTTGGTGTATTCTGGCCATTAAAAATAAACCACCTTTTTCACCTAGCACTGAAAATTATATCCTAGGCTGACAAATCATCTCTGTTCATAATCGTTTAACGTATACAATGATACCTATCATTGGATTCAAATTTAACACTCCTATAATATATAATAATGATCCATACGGCACCTAATGTACAGCAGAGCGGTACCCACTTACCCACTTTTTTTTTTATTAATAATTAAAAATTAGTACTCTTGGTTCCTCATAATTTGTAGTTAAATCATAGGCGTGCCTGGGAACTACCCGAAAAATTTTAAAATTTTAACAGACTTTTGGTATGCTATTTCATTGAAATACATCGAAGATATTATATAAGATTTATACGATTATAAAATACTGAAATGCTAAAACTGTGTTAAAATGAGTGCAAAAAGCAAAGGTCTTTTATACCAAATAAAAAGATTTGAATTCATTTTTGGCATGTTTATCTATGATGCTTCCAATGCTAAATCTTATTTTAAAAGTTAGTTCAGTACTTTAATCACCAAAACTAAATTTATTGTTAGCAATTGATTATGAACGGTCTTTAACATTATATCTTAAAAATATAAGAAATGAAAATAAAGAATTTGAAAATATTTTTGATCAAACAGTTGCTGTATGTAAAAAACACAAAATAATTGTTCAAGGTGTTATTCGCAGAAAAGTATCGACTCAAATTGATAAACAATCAAAATCTCAACTTTTTTTGAAAATAAATGAAATGAAATGAAGACACCTGTTTATTATGAACTACTTAATAATTTATTGTCGGCAATGGATTCAAGATTAAATTAAGAAACTTTAAGCTTAATTGAAGCTATTACTAGTCTGCTACGTATGGAAATAAAACCTGAAATGATTGATGTTTTAGCTAAGTTTTCAAATGCTTTAAGTAGGTACAGATCTAAAAACTAAAATAAACTTTTTAAAACATATTTTAAATCTGATGAAGTGATGAACCTGATGGCATCTCAACTGAATCTATTTACTTGTGGCTTGTTTGGCTGAAAACTAACATTTATAGTAGATCTACATACAGTTGTTTTTATAAAACCTTGCAATTATTTACCATCATCCCATTTACAAGCTGTACATGTGAAAGAGTTTTTTTAAAAATGACAATTGTAAAAACTAAACTTAGAAGTACAATGAAACAGGAACGATTAGATTCTTTACTTTTACTATTCACTGAACAAAAGTTAACAAGTAGCGAGTAGATATGGATTCTGTCGTTGATGAATTTAATACCTAAATCAGAAAATAGACGAATAATAAACTACTTATACAATACTTTAAAATATATACTTATAAATATTATAATTAATAAATACATTATAATTTACAAATGAGACTTGTGCTTGCTCTATTTTTTTTTTGATAAAAATTATACTAGGTTTGCTCTGTCTCTGTGTGTATAATATATAACATAAATGTTTCTAGGGCACGCCCCGAATTTTAAGTCTGCGCACGCCTATGAATTAAGTATATTTATAACTATATATTAAATATAGGTACATAATATAGAAAATATCATTTTTATAAGCATTCGAAGTTACAATTTTGTCAGCATTTTTTTGTTTAATTTATGAAAATATTATTATTTTTCCGTTTGAACTTAGAAATGTATTAAATATCTTAAATATTTTATAAAATGTACCAACTTACTCAAGTTTTGCAAAGGTACCTATTATTATAAATGGATGGTAGATATTTTGTATCGTAAAAATATTTTTGCTTTTGATCTATGGTTCACTACTTACTCAAACTTAAAATATTAAAATATAGGAACCATTAAATAATCTTTAATGTAAACAATTCTTCATATTATATCACTTTAAGTGGATTTATAATATTTAAATCGGCATAAAAAAAAAATAATAAATAAATAATTGTATATTTGAAGTAATAGAACTATTAAAGCTACAAATAATGCGTGCTGCCATAAATCACATTTTTATAATATTAATATTATATAATAATTAATAAATAATTAACATTTAAATACAATTATAACATAGGTGAATACATTTAGGTACTATAATGTGTATTTTATTTATACTATCAATTATTCATAAAATATATCGTAGAAAAATACAGGATAAATAATAAGTTAATTATAAGTTAACTGAAAACAACGATAAAAAACGCACATCTAAAAAATATATTAAAAAAAACATTTACATTTGCTAATATTATATATAATAAAATAAAATAGATATAAAGATATAATAAATAAAATAATAGATATATAGTATGCCATATTTTTAAGATATTGAAGTTGTTTATAATATTATATAATATAAATAATTATTATTTATTGATCAACGATAGTTTGCAATAGACTTTTACACTCCGATCCGCAATCGCTCTAAAAAAAAAATTGAATAATATAAATATAAATATGTACCTATTTGTTCCTATATTACTCGTGCTTGAATGATATTATGTACGTGTAATAGTCAATGACTTACATTTGTATTTCTTACCTACTTGGATAATAGGTAATAGCCAATGGGTATGCTCAGAGGCGTTCTCAAGATTTTTCAATGGAGGGGATGAAAGAAATTGTCACATGATAAGCCGTAGGCCGTAAGAGTTACCAAAAGTAGACAAAATGCGTATCACTAATATGTAAGAAAATAAAGAACCTTGGGGGGGATTTATCCTCCATATCCCCCCCCCGTGAGAACGCTCATGGGTATGCTAATTTGTTCCTTTGATAATAAATTTATTTAAATTCTTTGTTTTGAAATTCTTAAGTATACTATGTTAAGCTTTTATTTTTATCTATTAAAGAAATGGTAGGTAATAACAATGACATTTTTTCTTGTACCAAACTTGTTGAGCAGATGAATTTTATAAGAATTATGTATAAAATTGAATTTAATAGTTGTTGAGATTTTAACTATGTTTATACATAAGGACAATTTAGGTTCACGATAATAGGCTTGGAAGAATGGAGCTTAAAATGATTTGAAAATCATAATAATTAATATTGGGTAATGAAACTATTCAAACTAAGTTTTGTAATTTGTAATAATTGACCGAGTTCAATTGTAATAAACTTTATAAATACAATACCTATTCAATCTATTTTATATGTTTGCACAACCTTTAAAAATCTAAAACATAAAACTAAAATAAATCCAAAATTCAGAGTTAGAATAAATGTATTATTATAAAGGAGATGAGTATAAGTTAGATGACTCTGTCAGGAATAATTTATAATAATAATAATAAAAGGTAAGATTACAATGTGTACCTCTAGTCTATACAATTAATGATATACAAAATGTCTATTTTAAAAGCGTTTTCAAAATTTTGTTTTTAAATAATTTTTGTCTCTATTTAATCCTATAATCGTGGATCTATAATCCTTAGTATACACTATACGACATATAGTTACAAAACTCGATAGGTACTTATCTACCAACACGTCATTTTTCTTTTTTTTATCAACGTTCATACTTTGCCGAATTAAAATTATTTTGATTACTACGTAGTTATAAATTTATTTATAAAGTACCTACATAAGTCAAAATTATAAATGTAATATTTTTTTCTTTCTTCGAACAGTAGTACTTTTATTTAAAAATTATTTTTAGAGAATCTCATTATTTAGCCAATTAATTACCTATCTGAAATTTTGTATTTGTTTATTAATATACTGTATATTAAACTATTACAGTAATGTCTCCCATAGAATACAGATTGATGTCTCCTTCCACTCCACACAACCAGTATAATATTATGTATTTATGTATTATATAATATGTACTACAAATGTAATCTGCTTTAGTATTTTAGGTGATAAATCGAAATTTTAGTATTCAAAAATATAACACAATACAAAGTGACAACTATAGTATATAATAGTAGGTCGTAGGTATATATTAATAGCTACATATTGTTTTGAGTTTTTATTTTTACTTAACAGCTTGTTATTTATCACTTGACATTAATTATCGTTAACAACTACAATATTTTTAACTACTTAATTTTATAGTTATATTGTGTTTTCATTGGTACAGACGGGTTTGACTACGAGCTTAATATAATATAAAAGTTGTTTAATGTTTTTAAATAGGTACCTGATACACCCGACCAACCTTGTTTTTTAGTACCTATGTGTAAGGTGAATCTAAACCTATATGCAACAAGCCTAAGTTAATATAATGACCGTAGAATTAGAAAGGAAGATTCCCAAGAACATTACTTGGTGGGAATTCCCATTTATAAATTAGATAATATATATATTTCTTAAATCCATAATCATTTATATCAACCACAATAAAACGTTGACTGGAGCACAAAGTGTTGACAAATTATAATATTCATAATAACACACAGAATTAGTTAAATTAGAAAGTTGTAGATATTCGATATAAAATAATACCGGGAGTTGAATTGACAATAGGTAGGTATATTGATTGTTATTGTACAACAATGAAATCAATTTATTTTGAAATCATTTTGTGGTTGTTTCTACTCCAAAATAGTGTTAAAATGACCCCATTCGGAGTGTTATTTTTACAATAAGTATATTTATGAATAATAACCATGCGTTATCACACGTGTGTATAGTGTATATATACCTATTATATATATATTTGTGAATCATATAAACATATTATATAAAGAATCCATTAAAACCAAAATTTCATATTTTAACACATTACGGTAGATTATTATTGAAAAATGGGCCAAATGGGCCAATAATTTTAACATCTGGAATTCGATTTGAAGCTAAAGCTAAACACAGCATTTTTAAATCTATTGCTAATTCTATACCATGTCGAACTAACCTTGGGTATACTTTAGCACGTAAATTACAATTACAAACTGTGAATCGCGTATTAACAGCTTCAGGTTTACAGCTAAAGTCGGTGCTGGTAAAAGTGTAATTTCCCAATTAGAGTTAACTAATAAAGTAAACAAAACTATACCTATAAAGTTGGCAAATGAATCATATAATGTATAATATCATGGGTAGAGTATATTATAAGATTGCCGATTGGATTAATTTTGGTTATACAAACAAATCTTGATGATTGCTTATTTGGAGAAATAGATAAAATACTTGTTGGTCAATCTAGAGTCTCATATTTTATAATCAAACCGTTAGTATCAATAGGGTTTGACTTTGACAGCCACTTTCATGCACATGAAGTAAACTTTGATTACTCAAATATTTAATATTGGTCAAATAGGGTATTACCTATATCAATGAACTTGTCTATCCATATCCTACTTGTGCTAAAACATGAGGTAATAATAAAACATATATAATATTAAAATAGCAAGATAACTAGTTATAAAGCTCACTAAATATTGTTTATAAATAAATGTAAAAATAAAAATAATAGCTATAGGTATGTAATAATTATGTATTATGTAAACATGTGATGTGAGATGGCAATATGCATGTATATTGTACCTATACCTATTACTAGAAAGCCTATATAATTTATAATTTTTATATTTATATCATATTTATGTTTTATGCTTATAAAATCCATGAATAAATAATGCAAATGATAAAATTATTAGTTACGTTATACAACTTTTATTTATAAAAAAAAAATATTATTAAGCTCCCCCCCACAAAAAAAAATAGGTAATAAATACCAGGTTGTAATTAGTACTTAAAATATATGAAGGTTCAGACATAGTGTGTGAAATACCTATATTAGTTTATAATATTCCTTTACTTAATAGTATATTTTATCACATTTTGTTCATAGTCCCATGTAGGTAGATTAGGTATCTCATTAGGTAGATTAGGCGTTAGGTTAAAAATACTTTCATCCCTAGGGTTACGCCGGTTACGGGATCGGTCCTCTCAAGAGTGCGGTTTTTTATTTTTCTAATGATTTATCATGATTGTTCCGTATCTTGAGGTTATTTTAACTATAGTAAAGTTTTGATTTAAAACCATTTAAGAATCTTAATTTTAACCATTTCTTGAGGTTATTTCTACAATATAGTTTCAATTTGAAAGGAATTTAAAAACTCAATTTAGAACATTATAAAAGTTATTCTTACTCCAACGTTATTTCTTAATACAGCATTATAATGTATTTGTCCTAACAATATATTTGAAGTCATTTTATGCTGAACACTAGTGAAATTAACACTTATTGAGTTCTAAGTCAAAATCGACGCTCAAATGTATTGGGCATTATAACTACATTTGGAGTTAAAACAACTAACGATTTCTATGCGTGGTGATAAACTGATAAATAATATGTATTAAGAGTTTTTTCGACGAGTGTTCAGTGATTTTGTCTTTTTCCTTTTTCAATTTAAAAAAAAATATTGACTTATTAGTTATTACTTAGTTATAATAATTATACATAAAAAAAAAATGTAATCAATATAATTAGGTACCTATGATCCCATATTAAATTACTGCTTATGATGTTACTGCATATTATAATTAAAAATTATTATTACTAACAGTTATGATTTAGGTCATAAATTTGTTTCTATTAATAATTAGGTAGGTACACCTAATTTAATTACGCGTAACCCTCGCCCTCGTGGCATCGTATGGTGAATCTGATTAAAATAACAACTTAATAATATCCGTCTATCCAATCTATAATATTTTCAGTTACTTATAAATAATTACTTATTTTAGTAATTTATCTATGTGGTTATCAGGAGAAATATATATATTTTTAGTAATATATTTAATATAATTATGTATAATATTAAATATTAAAAATGTACTATCTGGTACCATGCGAGTGAACAGTGTAATGCATACTGTATAGTGCAACACTTTACTTTAGTAAAAAGTTAAACCACTCTGTTTACATGCAAAAATAAAAATAAACAAGCCGTTACAAATTAACGCAAAAACAAAATATTTTATTTAACTAATTATAATATATTAATTTATAATAAGTAATAATAATTAGGAAAATATTTCTGATTAATAATTCACGGTTAACAATATATAACTGCATATTATAATATAATATATATTAAAATTCAAAACAATACTTTATTATATCAAATATAGTGTTCTAAAAGTGTGTAAATTATTTCTCTCTCTCTCTCTCGACGGTGACGTGAAAAAAATCAAATTTTTTATAACTGTATGCAAAACTTTAACAGTGGACATAATATAAATTTAAAAAATTAATTTTATCTATTACATTGTGTTTATATTGAAAGACAATTTAAGACATTTATTTGTGACACATAAATATCTACTATACAGGACGTAATAGTTTAATAGTTGCAGTTGTTGTTGTTGTTGTTGTTGTAGTACTATAGTCAGTAGAGTAATCTGTGGGCGTCCATGATGACAGTATGAAATAGCTTTCCTTTTTAAAAGCATTATTGCGACACAAGTGTGATAAGCAAATTTTTGTAATCTGAACCACAATCGCTCTGAGAACAGACAAATTAAATAAATACTTAAAAACGACATTTTTGTCCAATGTTATTATTTTCTTGTATGGTTATAGGTATGTTGTGATTGCCAACTGGCAACTACATACGGTGATAGGTAATACCAAGACATTAGTGATGTTAGAAATTTCTCGAGTTATTATGCTACTTTAGGTATTATTATGTATTGTTATTATTAGTTTTATTGATCCTGTGCTATGTTGAAATACATTAATTTGTATATTAAGTAACATGTAGTAACATACAATTAACTAATATGATTTTGATTTGGAACTTAAAAATTAAAAAAAAAAAAATAATAAAAAGGATTAGAACGTTTGATTTTTAACGAATATTAATTTCTCCATGAAATCAAAATCTTCATAGTTTAGCTCTTAGCTGAAAATTGTTCGTATATATATTCTTACCATATTATATTATTAGCTATTATTGTTATAAACTTCAAAAAAATGTAGTATAATATATTTTTATAAGGACGTCCTGTGCACGATTTTTGAGGCGTTCATATAGGCAATTTATTGACATTAAATTGTACATGATTTTTATTATTAGATGTCAAAAAAAAATATATATATAAATATATTTATGTATTAAATCAAGTATTATTTAGTTTCAGTTTGGCTTATCTTCGATAGTTTTAATTCAAAACAATTAACCAGAAAAGTATATAGGTTTAATATAAAACGAGTATATAGTTGCATGAATATAACAGTATAATATAACTGTTTTATACTCTTATCCCACAATATCCTGACTGAAAACTCTTTAGTCTTTATTGACGGAGAAATGTGGATTGCATAAACCTAATGTAGCCTATAATCGTAGGTAAATATCGCCAATATTTTAATAACGATGTGTACTAGTGCGCGTATGGGTGTGTGTGTGTGTGTGTGTGTGT
>VUJU01005370.1:0-13859 GCA_009835225.1 Aphis craccivora
CTTATGAGTTGTTTTTATTGTAGCTAAAAAAAATTAAAAATCGTTAGTCACAAATTTTTTTTATAAGCGTTTATAGTTCAAATTTTTACGAAATCTGTCGAAAACGCAAAAATTTGTAAGTAATTTTGTAGTTGAAAAATCATAAAATTTTTTGTGTTTATAACTAAGATTAAAAATACAACACTAAGTTTTCCATAAGTTTTCCTTTAAGTAGCTATAGAGAAAACTCGTAGTATCATTATAGGAAAAATTTTAAGTGCGTTTGAATTTTAAATTTTTAGGAAATAGCGTACCTAACGATAACGATTTATCCTCAAACGATTTTCAATATTTGTTATTATTCAAAAAGTATAAGTCGTAGATACTTGAAAATTTTACCAGTTATTAAGATTCGTGTTTTCTTTACGTGATTTAAATTTCAAAATATTTTGACTTTTTTTGAGCTATTTAATTTCAGACAACTGAAATTTCCAATTTTTCTGAAAAATTTTTTGCAAATTATGTTGTAGGTATAATTAATACAAATTTTTGTATAAGTAGCTAAGAGTTGAAAATTGAATACAAGATTTTTCATAAGTTTAACTTACATTAATTATAAAAGAACTTAAATTTTGGTGTATTTAGGCCATTAAAACATAAACCACCTTTTTCACTAACTACTGGAAATTATATCCTAGGCTGACAGATCATCTCCGTTCAGAAACGTTTTTCGTAAACAATGATACCTATCATTTGATTCAAATTTAACACTCCTATAATACATATATAATAATGATCCATATGGCACCTAATGTACAGCAGAGCGGTACCCACTTACCCACTTTTTTAATTTGTATTTAATTTATTTATACTATAGAATTCAATAGATATTAATGATATTATGTTATATACAAGACACTTGCAGGATAATAGTATCGCCAAACTCAAACTTTTTATTATGTCATAATGGGATATTTTTGGTATAACAATGAGGAAATGATTGTGATTAGGTATCATTTATTGAATGTATATTTACTTTATATGACAATACTTATTATGTATAGGTAATTACTAATTAGTTAAACTACATAGTCATATCATGTGACGTAGGCCAGTGATATTTCTTCTTTGTGGCGAACGCAATGATAATACATAAATATCATATCATATTATTAAAATTATATTGTAATATTAACGCAGTCGCTAGTCAGTTGAATTCAGCCAATCTCGGTTGCACTGCATCAGTTCGCTGCAACGATGATGTTTGTTATATACCTACTGGTTATATTATATTATATATTTTAATATTATACATATATTATATCTTATATTTGTGCATGTGTATGTGTATACGTCTAATTAGGCACCTATGATTGGTTACTCTTTGGAGTGAATATTTTTATTTTATCGCATATCACCGGCAAAGGAAACGTTGAGTTAACCTACCTGTATGTAAACACACACATATAAATAAATACATATACATATAAGTACAAAGAGTACGTGGTAGAGGTGGTTGGTGGGGTGACCGTGTAACATAATAACAGCCTTTGGGTTCGTTGGATCGGAAGTTGACGTGACCAAGTTTAGTGTTGTGTGGCCTATACGTGTGTGGATATTGTTTTATATCATTCCAGACGAACGACGCGTCTGTAGACATTACCGTCTCAGGCGTACTATCCCATGACGGCGGCAGAGCCGAGATATTATACACGTAATGACCGAACAAAACCACTGCCAACGTATATTTTATATCATAAGAGTATTAGCATATTATATTATAATATTGTAGATTATAGTCGTTCATAATAATTAATAATAACAACATAGCTGGATGGCCTGGATGAGAATAAATTATAAAGCTATTATATAGCTGCTATAAGTTGGCACCTACGTTGAAAATGATCCAAAATCTGTTTATGATACAATTATTACACCTAATTATTGATGTGATATAATTATGTAAATTTTAATAAAAAAAAAAATTTAGATACCAAGATACAATAACAATATTTTAATTGATAATAAACAGTTTAGTAAATAACTGTATACATAATATACATATACGATATACCTTTACCTACTGTGCTATAATACATCGAATAATAATAAATATATGTATAGACAATTATATAGTTTAAACTCCCATTTGATAAAATAAATATTAATATACAAATAATAGTAAAAATGTAGTTGAATACAAACTATTTAATATATTATTTATACAATGTATAATACGATAGTATAATATATTATATTCACGATTAGAATACATAGAATTATTAAATAAACGAAAACAAAATAACTATACCTATTTGCTAATACAATATATTTTAAATTAATTTTTATTTATTTAATTTAAATTTAGTAATCACCGAATTCGAATACCTATAATAATATTATCATAATATTACTCTTTATACTATCAATGATTTAATGTTGAACTAAAACTATATATTTACCTACGCACAAAATGTCCTATAGGCAATAGTGCTCTTATATGTCTTCACTCTTCAATGATATAATTGGACTAAGAAATATAGAAATTATATTATCTGCAGACTTAAATTGTTAAATTCTTTGCTTATACAGGGTCTGCCACGAAAGACACATGATTTTCAATTGACTATTACTCCGGTACTGGTTGTTGGATTGGAGAGTGCTATTATGTTGAGTTGTTAATGACAAAATCTGTAATAATTGTCATTGTCATGTGGCAGATAACATTGCAAAAACAACTATAACAATGGGATGTATAATGGTAAGCCATTTTATAAATGTAGGTACAGAACATTTTTATATATTTTTTCTTTTTAAGTAAATTCTTTTTTACTAAATCAAACATATTAGATATACATTTATTTAAAAAATTTAAATAATAAACCATATTATTTGTTTATGTTGTATATTTTATTAAAATATATAATTTATGATGTTATATACATTTGATAATTTTAATATACAATAAATATTATATTTATTATTTTTATACTGTCATTGAAAAATTAGTTTTTGAACTGTCAAAAACCTTTAATATATATGTCTCACTTTCGTCGTTTAGGGTCTATTTGGCACGTGCTTGGTCAGATGCACAAACACCGCGCCTTAGGAACACCCGTAGAGCCAATTCATTAATGCGGATGGATATTTGAAAAGAAAAAATAACAAGTCCCCCGTTGATATTGACATTGACGAGTATATATTTCGCTACTAAAAACACAGGATCACACTTGAATGTAGAACAGATTTAGCTGTTTAGGTATCACGGGAGCTCTTAGGAATATAGGTCAATTACAACGAGATACTGTCCATACACGATATACACAAGTGATACTATACAGTCCATATTTCCATACACATGTTACTCAACAAAATAATTTACTATACGTATGTCGTGTGATGTACATTTTATAGTATAATATAATACTTATACATCGTTTATATAACTGTTAAACAGTTATAAACTCAAAAACAACAGTTTGTTATATTGTCCAATCGTATGTTACTTACATATATATATTTATTATTGATTCAGATAAGAATTAAAAAAAAACAAGATGTAAACTGTTTAATAAACTATTATTTTTTAGGTTTAAAAATTTCGTATGTTCTGATTTGATTATATTACAGAAATTTCTTATTGATAAAACGATCGAACCGTGCATGTTGTAACTTAACTATATATATAATACCTACACACGTCATAATATTATAACATACATCATCAATGTTTGAAATTCGATTCAACGTGGAATTTTTGACTTTTTCGGTACACATGTGAATTAATTGGAACGTATAATAAAAATGAAATAATTATACCTTATGGGAACATACGCATATTGAGCAAATATCATTCGGTATCGTGGGATTTTGAAAATGCGTAACCGCAGAATCTCGCTTTTCTCTGCGATACCGCGTACAGTAATAGATCTTGTCCAACACGAATAGGAATGGAATGGATCTGAACGTGTGACTACGATGTAACTCTACTCGAGTTACTGGGTTGACAGGACATAGCGCACGATGGACTACGAGAGTGATAGGTAGAGTGAGATAGATGAAGGAGGGAGATATTTAATACAAAACAGTTTTAACCCTACGCTTGTATATTTGTGTTCGACTGGTCTCAAATTTCTAGATGGATAAAAAGTGTAGGAATTTTTTTTTTTTTGACTGGACAGTCGGTGGAAGTAATAATTATGCTACGTCCAGGAAGTTGAAAAGTGTTGATGACCGGAAACAAGGTGAACGGCGCACATCCCTATAGCAACCCGGGTCGGGATCTAATATCAGTTATATGTATCCAAACCCCAAACCGACATCCTCTATTCGACACCAAGTATAAGAATAACACCCTTTCGATTGGTTTTTTATACATATATATGAAATCGATAAAATATAATAATTTGAAATATTTTGTTCATAAAATATGCATATTAGATAGTAAAAATCGAGTACCTACTATTTAAAAAATGGTTTGAAAACAAAAATGTTAATAAACAGTAATTAATATAGTTTCGGTTGACGATATAATATCATGGTTCATGACTATATTTGAAAATGAACAGGAGCAGCTTCAATACATAATATATATTACATTATTACAACATAATACATATGTTTATGGGGTCTTAGTATATATTTGTATAACTCAACATTGAATATCAAAAAATTAATAAAAATATTTCATCATATAAGTAGGTATACTAATAACAGGATAATAAATATTATTCAAACGACCTAACACTTTACTATAACCCTTATAATATTATATTTTAGACTCTATAGTTGAATAACTATAATATAATTTGCCAATTTACCATTTAATATACGTTATTCTGATATTCAATATTATACTTGTATTATTTTCTCTTTGAAAAATTCTAGGAGAAACGGACTGAATAAACCTCTAATAAACAATTATTCTGAAAGTAAACTATACCAGTAATTAATATTAAAATTAAATAAATTATAGAATGAAGTATAAATTAACATTTAACTTTAAATATAGGTACCTATTATAATAATAACAAAAGTTTTTAATAAATAAAAACAAAATTTTCGTTTACATTTGTATATTACATGTAGGTATAAATATATAATGTATAATTATTATATTATTACCTATATAAAGTTTATAAAGTTCAACAAGTTTTAAATTTATAATTGGTTTATTTAATTTGAAATATCTATCTTTTATAATAATAAATAATTACCTACATTTAAAATTATTTAAAATAGTTAGTAAATAATGTAACCTAGATTTGGTTTTATAGAAATATAGAATATAATAAATTGTAGTTATTTGGCCATGCCATTTCCCTCTATAATAATAAGATACCGTTAATTTTATTTTTTTGTTATTTATATTTAATACAAACAATATAATATGCAAATACCAATTAGATTTGTTAATCATAATAGCAAAGGTTATAATGTTATATTCATGTAAGAAATAGGTAACTTTAAATGTATAATATATATGTATTTGTTATTTAATTGGTATTTTAACTACAAATGAATAAGTTAGATTCCATAGCTGTTTATAGAAAATATAAAATAGGTGGTATGTAAAAATATCCACAACATGATGAAACATTATTTAAATTTTTGTAAATTACATATTTCATTCCTTTGTTTTGGGATTTACTAATTTGTAGTATCAACTTACGATTGTTCCATGTCGTTAGTTTGATCGGTCATTTCTTATGACATATGTTTTAATATTTGAAGAAATTGAAAACTAACCTTTTATTGTTTTATTATTATGAAAGTGCATGAATAATCAAGATCAAAAACGTTATCAATATATATATATTTATAGGTAGATACAATAAATAACATATTAATGGAAATAATATTGTTTAAACAAATAAAATTCAATAGGTGCAGTAACTAATATAGTATTATAGAATATTAAAACGAAACTGAAAAGTTTTATTTCGTGTCTTAATTTGTTCGGTATCTTTAATCTTATATATGTACGTAAATATAAGTCTAGTATTTGTAAGAAAATCTATATTCTAGCCTATACCTATCAGAAATTTCATTTGTTTTCATCTAAATTATATTTCAGTTGTTATTTTATAAAATATTTTTTATATGATTATTTTAAAAAACAATTGAGTTCAAAGGCGTGTACATGCAACACGCTATTATATTAGCGAGGTATAGGTACCTACCTATATAACTATAAATACATAGGTATTGTAAATGTCGAAGTCGAGCTATATTACATACATTTATATAATATGTCCACGGACTGTTTCTGTATAAAAACGAATATTATTATAAGTACCTATTTATAATAGCATATGTATTATTCGCATAAAAATATCTTATATATATAGGTATTATTAAAGGTGTATATGTTGCGGCGGAACATCTGCAGCCATCATCAAACGTATAGCTGACGTTAAAATATCGTATTACAGGTACGATCGAAGGAGTTAGAAAACATATATTAAAAAAACTATCTATCGAATCGAATTGAACGGTATATTATTATTATTAAAGTATAATACAAATTATAACATTATGTATGAATGCGCGTGTATTATGTAGTTGTTACGGTTTGTACGAAACAGTCGCGCGGGCGCGCGTACACGAGTGTGTGTGTGTGTGTGTGTGTGTGAGAGTGTAACTGTATAAGTGTGTGTGGGTGTGTAAACGTGTACGTGTGTGCTCGTGTGTGTGCCGAGCAATTGATTATGAATGCGTTTGGTTCGGAAAAGAGCGCCAATCGCAGTGCTGGGAAGTGGACACCAGTTGTGGGTGACGTAAGTCGGCGACATCCGAGGACAAGTTGCGGCGTCCCTTCTGCGGTCAACCCCCATCACATGGCATTAATCGCCATCGTGTCGAGGGTCGTCATCGCCACCGCCGCTGCTGCCAGTGAAGTCGAAACCAGTGTCTCACGAGCACACAAACATCACTGGTTCGGCCGCTGCACCGCGTTCGCTGCGACCGTCGTGCATTATAATATTATTAGGTATAGTAATATCTTATAAAAATTGTCGGCGATTTAATTAAGTGTTTTCGAGTATCGTCGTTAGTCGTCAGTTTTTTTCTTTCTCTCATAACAGTATAAATCATATTGCAGTAGCGCTATTTACACCACGTGCGATACACATTCGATATAATTATAACTATTATTTGATTAATATAATATACCGTTCGTTTTAACTGAATTCGTGACGATATAACGTCACGGATACGACAGACAATATTACATGGTAAACATCCCCGATGGTGCCGTCGTGCTTAGCCGCCAACAGCATCTCCAACAGCGATGAGCACGGGTGTCTGCCTGTGTCCGCCGAATGGATGACGTCGTTTTGGATGCGGTCACGGAATTCGGTTTTTTGGGTATAACGAAGCGATGATGACTTGACGCCAAAAAACGTCTACAGAAGACGCCGATCTGTTGCAGTCCGCACAATTGGACCCGGCCGCCGTTCCCACAGGTATATTATAGTTTATGGTATTATATTATATTTACCTGTCTTATAATCATCACATTATTATAATATATTATGTTTTCGTTCGGTGTGCCAATTATAATGTCGATTGTTGGGCAAAGGGAATTGCAGTTCTCCTAAATGTCCTTTTTCGACATTTTTTTTTAATTACTGAATACAAATTAACAAGCTACGGTACATTCTTGATAAAATGAGAAAATTAAATTATATACCTAATATGTAAATTAGATGATATATGTTTATACTTAGATACTTTGCATAATAATCAAACTATACACTTATAACACTTTGAATTGGGTTTGATAAATTATTGTCTTCGATTATCTCTCTTCGTGACTATAGCGCTTTTCGGGTGTATAAAAAAAAAATTGAAAATTAAAATATAAAAATTTTGCGCAGCACATTATTTTTTACTGGAAATAGAATACGCTGTAGAAACCAATGTATCTTAGTAATATTTAATTCATTACGATGAAAAACTGTGGTTGCCATAATAATTTTTGGATAAACTTGGCTTTTTCAATCAATTTGTCCCTACTTTAAAACAAGAAAAAACAATAGTTTTTGTTTTAACTTAAATACGTTATCACTTATTAGCAACTTAATATACTTATTTTCCTGTGCGTCATTATTACTATACTAAACGATTAAAAGGTATATTTCCTTTACCGTGTGTGAACTTTGAAAATTAAATTAATAATTTAAAAATACATTGTCCTTAGTAAAATAATATGTTGTTATCTAAATTATAATTATTTAGAAATCATAAAATAATATTGTTTAAAAAAAACAGAAGTATATATGTATTGCTTTTGACATTCAGTTGTGTATTTGTATTTTAAATTCCTTAATTAGATAATATTTTATTAATTTTTATTAATAACGCGTTTTAAGTAACTAGTTTAGGTATTGAATAAAATAACGTAAAACAATTTAAATTAAGTGTAATTAAATCATGTTAACAATTGGTTAGCATGCGATTAGGAACTAGTAGTCAAGAGTAACACTTTTTTATTTTTTTTTTATATAATTTCTCATTCCGTATGTCCCTCTACAGTTTATATCAAATAGATAATGCAAAGAAATTATTGTATAAAAAAAGATCACTTTCAATAAATTTTTCAATAAGAATATTAATTATAGAACTATTTAGTAACAGATAATTTTACTATAGTTTTTAATAGTTTTACGTGTGAAAATTAATAATGATTATTAAATATGAAAAATAATTAATTAATCAAATACAATTTCTCAAAACTTCACTCTCCAATATTTACTACAAATAATATTATGTATATTTAATGCAAATATGTCTTATACAATATTCGTTTATAATAAATATTTATTTTGTATAATTTTTGTTGTTCACGTAGTAATATGTACATACTTCCTGAACTAGTGAACTGTAAGGTACCTAACCTATATACAATATACATATATTATAATATAATCCTATATACTTGACTTATTTCTACATATAACCATAATATTATAAATTATTTATAAAAAAGTGTTTGAAATGTATTGAAGTCCAAATAATATTTTGTTGTTTAAGTGATATCTAATTCTTAAATTATTCCTTAGTTTAATAATAATTCAATACAAGATTGAAGTATTTTAAATGCTACCTATTTAACTAAATTTGTCTAATTATTGAATTTTCTAACAATAAATTAATAATTTTCATACGAAACAATAAAATATAATCATATTTTATTTTCTTACATTTTATAGCATCTTTATAATAATTACAAATGTTAGATAAAAATTAACAATTATTATAATATACTTATATATACCTTTAGGTAGGTAACATTTACTTTAACTATTGTTGATTATAATTTCATCTATGCGAGATATACATCTCAAAATATAAATTTTGATCAATTTATCAACTATGGTTAACTATACTATAGACGATAACTTAGATAAGAATGAACATTTGAATTAAATAATTTGCAACAAATTTAAGCCACCTGGATTGTAAATTATTAATAATAATATATTATTAATTATCATATTATACAAATACAATAATTGAATTAAGACAATTCATATACTTCTTAGTGTGTGGCTATAGATAAAAAAAAATAATAAAAAATGTTCTTAAATCTCTCCGTCAAACTATGCCTGTATATAATACAAATGATTATAATAAATAAATAGTAAAATGTGTTTCGAGTTTTATAATATTTCAAGTAAAGAAAATTATGATTTATAATATTTAGTAAAAAACTGTATGTTGCATTAAATGTGTTAAATGTAAATTAAATATAACCAGAATAATAATATCTGAATTATCTGACTATTTATTAAAATCTATCCATTTTTCGTTTTAATTTTGCTTCAGTAGAAATATTTTCAATTGTTTATCTTCAAAATTGGTCAAAAATCTTTTTTGTATGTTAAGCTACACTTGGTCACATTATATATCTATAAAAAATAGCTTTATTAGTCAAAATGACAAAATATAATATTATAATACATTCATCCCGTAATAACTATTATATAATCTGTATATTGGCCATTACATAATTTTTATTTTTATTTTTGTGAAAATAAATGCATGTGTGATCAACACATGAAAGAGACCTATAAGTGTTTAAAAATGAAGCTAAATAAACTTTCCTGAGTCTGAAATACCTGAATGAAAAGAGATTTTAAATCTATAAAGGAAGAAAAAATGGAGAGAAAGAAACATTAATTTTAATATATTTAGATAATATACTACTATCTGGTTATAAAATGAGTTATTATATTAATTTTTATAGTGCTGGTCTAATTTTTTATTAGGACTTTAATTTTTGATTTTATACAGTTTATTTTATTTTCAAGTTAAATGTTAGTCTTTAGTTACTTATAATCAGTATAAGAAACAAAAATTATTATTGATTAATTATATGTATGTTATATAATAAATAATAATATATATATGTACAAATGTACAATGTACATATATAATTATAATAATGGCTAATGCACATAATAAATACAATCCGTATGTATTGTTCATTTATGTGTTCATTGATTTTAATTTACCATACAACCGTTGTTACATTTGATATCTATTTTCTGTTAATTCGAAATATAAAATTTTCGTATTCAATTATTCCAAAAGTTAATCTTAACCCATAATGGTATGTGTCCAAGATTTTTAATCATTATTCAATATTTAAGAGAATTACATTACACGGGGTGCTATACATGCAATTTTATCATTGGCCAGATCCGTGAGACGTACCTATGTAAATTAATATAATACACATATATCATATACATAATAAATATATTACACCTATATATTTATGTTTATAATAATTTATACCTGCAAGAGGCGCATATTAATATATAATGTCATAATTCTACTATCATTATTATAATAATATTAATAATACTACAATCCCTTGATAGCGTATATTTATTTATTTATAAATTATTTTTTTATTTATATATTGATTGGGATGAAAGATGAAAGTAAGCAGCGTATAGGCATACACACATTATTTATATAGTATAATAATAATAATAAAAATAAGTGATCGAGATTAGGGAAACCGGATTTCGGCAGCGACTCAGCGCTCGGGCCTTCTGATCGTATGGCCGACCGACCGAAGACACCCTCCCTCACAAACCGAACTCAGCCGCGTGACGTCTTCGCCGAGCTGCAATACAACGAGGGAGAGAGATTGAGAGCGAGTGAGAGAGTGGCGAGTGACTGTTTAATAATAATAATTATAATACGCGAACAGCGAACAAATAATTGTCCCCGGTACATGTCTTCGGTGCCCCGCGTGCCTGTCAATATCGCCGCCAATGAGCGGAAGCCGTACGCGACACGAAGCGATCCGCGCGCGCGTGCCGACGGCTAACCGCGACATAATAATATATTATATACGCGTGCGCACACAATCCCTATTCGGGCGCATGTACATTGTACATAATATATATATTTTGGTCGCCATGACAACGGTCAGGCAAACCGCCCGGTCGGCCAACTACAGCGGGCCTAGCCAGGGACTATCGCACGCCCACCCCCTATTACGACCCTCGCGATAACGCGTAAAGCGCGTTCGAACACACCCCCTTTTGCCCACTATATTTTGAAGTGTATTGCGAATTATGGTAGGAATTCAAAGAAAATAATAACACCATTATAATATTATGCTACATGTAAAAAAAATAAAAATAATATTTTTATACAAAAACATTTCTGTGGATATAGAGTTATGAACCTTTTGTTGCTGTTGTTGCCCACCGCTGTCCGACACTCGTACGGATTCTTTGTCTTTAAATATATATATAATATACATTTTTACGACAAAAATACTTATAAAGAATGTAATGTTATAAATTTTATGGTTTAAAAAAAACTCAAGTTTGTGAGGGCTTAATTTAATTTGACGTTTGCTTCATCACAGTTTTCTGGTCGATAACATACAATGTATGTATAATCCTAGTATAATTAATAGTAGTATATCAATATGAAATTTACTAAATTATATATGCATATATTTGGATAATGATTGGCATTTAATAATATAACTAAGTGAGTAATTATTATACGTTTTAAATAGGTATTTTATTTAAAAAAAGGTGTACACTGAACTTTTGTGTGAGGGGATGAAATCAAATCTATATTTCGGTCGCGGAGAGAATGTGGGAGCGCACAAATCAAAACACGTATAGTACCCCGACTCAATCACCTAAATACCCATTCTTTCAGTGAACGAAGTATATATATCTAAAAAAATAGGCATTTTAAAATATTTATATTTCTTAAAAAAAAGTCTAAGCGAATGAAAAATAGTTGAATAAAAAAAAAAATTAAAATTTGATTATACCATAATCAATTCACTCTAATATTAATATTATTGATATGTAATTAATTTTTAATCAGTGACAATGTGAAAACTAATAATAGTAATAATAATACTAGCGATGCGTTTTGTTATTGCCATCGGCAGGATATTTTTTTTTTGTCTTCCCCTAATGTATGAAGCATTATATATAAGTATATAACATACGTTTTCTTAAATTTTTATTCTCTAAATCTACAACATACGATAAATTTCCTACATTCCTTTTTTCTATAACTTGGTGTTCATGAATTAAATTTTTTAAAACACGCTCTCAAAATCCATTTTATTTTGACAACGTACGATATTGGAGTTGCCTGTGGTACTGTGCTAAAATTTATCTGTCCGTGTGTTTTGCTTATGACAACATACAATTATTTTTGGTTTTTATGCGTTTAAGTGATTGACGGTGGCATTATAATCCCTTGCCACTTGTTGAATTACCAAGAAGTCATGTCCGAAGACTCGGTTATAAGTTCCTTTAGGATTTTCATTAAAATTTTCAGTTTCGACTTTAATTCGACATTTCCCATACTACGTATGTGTACTCGTCTACCATCCTAACAGTCTTAATTTATCTTTTTACCGATTTGCCATATTTTTTCTCAATCCATTGTCGTAAGCAAATTTTACAGATTGTAAACCATAAACCAAATATGGCAACGATTGTTATGTAATATTTCTGTAAATTTTATGTTAATTGAACTTGCCTAGGAGTATCTCATTTATTGATGCTCTGTGTTATTACTGCCCTTACTTTGATAATTTCAGAATTTGATTGATAGAAATCGAGTTTCTCTCGTAAAGTCGTAAATATAAGTTTACATGTGTGGTAAATTGTTATAACTGTTATAAGATTTCAAACAAACTACCTATCTGTATCTAAAGTTCGTTAGTACCTCGTTAATAATTTATTGTTGTTATATGAATTGTTCACGAACAGTAATTGTAAAACGTAAGTACGTAACGGTTGTCTATAAGATCATGATTTGAGGTTTCCCTCGATATCTGCACAATTGGGGTTTTTCAGTTATTTACACAGTAGTTTACGACACTCATTTCTGTAGGAGGCAACTCTGACGAATATCTATGATAATTATTAATTAGTATGTCCTCCCGCTACCACAATATAGCTTGCTTTGTTATTATACATAATTGTTATTGGCTTATTATTAATATTTACTGATCAAAAACTTATTATAAATTTGATAAATATACGTAAAAAAAATAAAATGTATAGAAAAGCGCAGATAGTATTTTATTGAACATAAATAATATCGTATATTATAAATAAATTTCAATTAAATGTCAACCTTCAGATTGTAAAATCGTTACAAGAATAGCGTACCTATTTGTTGCATAAGGGTAGTAATCAGGCACGTATACAGGGGGGGGTTTTTGGGGTTCAAACCCCCCCCGAAATAATTTCTTTAAAATTAAATTAATTTTATTCCTATTAGTATAAAATATTTTTATAATTAGCTGTTGACTGGTTTTCTCTGTTTATTAGTCAGGTTATAGTTATAGGTAGTATTATAGTTGA
>VUJU01005371.1:0-14069 GCA_009835225.1 Aphis craccivora
ATTTATAAAAAAAATGTTAAAATTTAAATAAGATTATGAAAATGTGTAGAGATTTACAAAAATTGTTTTTGCCCCCACGTGAAAAGAGCCCAAGTTACGCCTATGATCATAGGTATTCTTTACTTGAAAAATGACCGATCAAGAATCGATGAACGGGGTCAAAATAAATTCTTATCATACGCAACCAACGTTCTGAGTTTCGTATCTATTATAATTGAACCCAACTGATTTTCTCTCATTAATTTCTTTCTGTATTCCACCTTAGATCTTATCCCTATATCATAGGTAAATTATAAATTTAAGGAAAACATTAACCCTTCACAAAATCACGAAACGTTTCGTCCTTCAATTAATACTTATACTTTGACTTATATTGGCTTTATAGATATTATCCCAGTTGGATATACTTCATTATATAAACCGTTCGTTTTATATATCCTATTAAAATAAAAAATAAATAAATTATAAACACTCAGACTCCTTTACGAATACTTTCTCCCCCGTTAATTCAAATTAATTAAGATACTTGTTACAATTTATTAGATAATAGTACATTTTTACTTTATCGCATTCTGTCGTACTCTAACACGACCCATGTGGCCATGTCCCATATTGGCCAGAACGATTTTATTCAAAATCGCTGTTTAATGAAATGTAAAAAAAGCCCTCCTAAAATGCTAAGTTTCGAAGTCTCGTCATAATAATTTTATAATAGGTACTGGCTTTTAAAATAATTATTTTTTTGCGTGCATTAACGTCACTATTAAGGGATTTGCGATGAGAGCAACGACGTGCCCATCCCCTCCTTGTTATCATTTAGGACCTAAATTTTAGGTACATCGTAACATTTACACTAAGACATTATGTGCTGCAATACCTCTCGTGGTATATAATTAGTAGGTATATCGTATACATACCAAACAATAATATTATAATGTTTACATCTAATTGTAATAATTCTCTGTACAGTCGTCTTGTTTATAGAAATTTTAAATCTGACACCGAACGTGGATTTCCGTCGATCCGGCACTTTTACGACGTGGGTACCATAGCGTTTTTCGTTTAACATAATATATGACATATAGGTGTGTATTGTTTGTGCGCCTGCTGACCGTACAAAAATATGATTAATATGTTAAACACGAGCTGGTACTTACGTGATTTTTAGCTAATTTTAATTTAAACACAACCGCCAGTGTCATTGTTGTTTTCGTATAAACGAGCACGATCAAAAATCCGAAAATAAAACCGTCGTTGCCATACTGCGGTCGGATACCTATGTGATTGTGTATCATACATTTTATATTTAAATTATAATATATTTCTATTTAGTGTGATACAACATGATATTTATGTAGGTACGGTGGCAATTTATCGATTTTTATAAGTCTAAGATCCGAGAACTAGGTATAGGTAGGTATTGCCGTACTAGAGTGGTGGACCGAAAACACTGTAGAGGAAAGTGTAGGACGTAGGTACTAAGTACCTTGTATCTAGCATAACCGTAGAAACTAGAAAGTAGAAATGTTTGACCGAGGTCATACCTAGTAGGTACAACTGTACAAGAATATTTCTATAATACTAGTCCAATATTTTCGAAAAAAAATTAATTACTTATCGATAATATTTACAACGGTCCGTTGATTAAACAATATAAAATTATAAAAAATTTATATCGATTGTACCCAGGGGGGGGGGATTTTTCATTACACATTATTATAGCAAATATAGTATAACAATGATAAATGATGTTTTATTTTCAAATTGTATTATCATGTTAGATACACACACACATATATATATATACACATAATAGTTCAATATTACACGATAAGGTTTACTTGTGTGTAAGAAAAAAAGAAAAATTATTAAGCCCCCCCAAACAAAAATTCTGGGTAGGTTCATACCTAGGTTAATAGGCATCAATATCAATAATTATGAATAAACGTTCGAGTCTTGCAGTGATTGTTCTATAAAGAGACAGTTTTTTTGATATATATAATTTTTAATTGAATGTATTCAGCGTAAGACACACTACACGGTATGTTAATTTCACAGGTAATAACCATTTGCCGCGCAACGGGCGCATACCAACTATAATAGAAACGCCGTATCAACCGTCTAGGTCACGATCAAACCACATTCGTTTGGAAGAACCGTTCAGGCCACCCGTTTCGGAGGAGGAAAGAGCGGAAAAAATCAATTCCGACCTGGAGAAGATGATACAGTTTATGACGATTCTGGGCCAAGTTGACCGGTATCTATCTTCGAGAGCTAAGTCCTTCGTCAGCACACTGGGCCGGGCTATGGAAAACAATCCCGACGACCATCACCTTTACAACGACAAGGAAATGTCGGGTTTTGAATACTGAGCTGCACTCGTTTTATTTTTTAGCTAAACGTTATACGTTTAATTATTATTATTTATTTTATCCACTAATTTGTTCATATTAATATTAATATTTATTATTATCAATAAAAACCATAAAATTGTAGTTTACGGTGAAATGTATTAAAATATGCTCCTTGTATTCAAATCAGTACCTACACATTTTTAAAATAACATATTAGATTAATAAATATGACACCGGTTTTCAAAATAATAATTTAAAGAAATTATTGATAAAAAACATACTTGTGAAAAATAACACATATTATTTTGATTAAAAACTAATACAATAGTTATTATTATATGTTTGTTTTGAAATTCTATTTTGTTTACATTTACTGAAATTTATAATACATCAACAAAATATATGTACACAATTTTTTATATTTTTTTCTTTTTGCACAAATGCACTTACTGCTATATTGCTATAATACTAAAAGCATTAAGGCAATTCAACTATTCAAAATAACCAGAAAATAAATATAGTATAACATTAAATATTCATTAACTGGTCGCAGTCGCAGTTTCATTCTGTTTGCTCTCAGTCTTACTACGTTGCCTATTTCTCCAAGCTGTCATATAAGTATGAGGGTGTATGGGTAAGAATCCAGCTAGACCTAAAAATAACATAATTAAATTATTTTAAAACAATTAAATTATGGTGTACAGATTGGTAATTATAAAATGTGATTCAAAATATATATTTATGCAATTAAGAATGAAAAAAAGTGACATTAAAAACAAATGTTTTATATTCATCAAAATAAAAAATTAAAGAACTAGACATTTTACTGTTAAATATAGAGTATTTATTTGATTCATCAAGAGGATATTTTTAAAGCATAACATTATTATTATAATTTCTTTTAATTATGTTTAAATCAAATTTTTTTTTAAGTCATTATTATGTTTTTACAAATATTTATTAACTTTAAGGAATGAAAATGTGGACAAATTATTATCTATAACAGAATTTTTAGAAAACTATATATTTTACATACAAAAAATACTAAGGAAATTAGGTAGTGAACATTTTACCTGTTTAACAATGAAGAATATATTATTATATATTATTATCCATTAAAACATCATATTATTTGTTCATTTCTCGAGTTGTTATTATATTGTCAAAGGAAAATTGAAAACTAACAGAAATCATTTGATAACTTGATACAATTAAATTTAAAATGATTTAAATGTTTCAAATTTACTGAATTTAAATAATTTACAAAAGGGTATGTAATATTTAGGTAGTTTCATCAAGTTTAAGCATATTATTTCATAAAGTGTAATTATTATAATTATATATTATTCATGTGTGATAAATGTAAATACTAAATAGTATAAATGTATAAAATTAAATGCAAAAATATACTGTACAAAAGGTAATACAATATACATACAATATGTCTTATTGTAAATGGTGTAGTTTTTTTTAAAAATTATTTGAAGTAAAAAAAGTATATTTTACCTGTCTATGAATGATTAAGAGAATGTTTCTAATTTTATTTTAGAGAATTTTAAAATTACATTATAATCTTTTAATAATTTAAATTCCACTCTAATTATTTACGTTCACTAAGTGGGTAAAGCAGAAAAGTTTAAATTATTTACTTAGTTCTATAATTGACTAAATTGAGTAAATAAAACAAATATTATAAGTAATTATGTAATTATCCAAGTTATTGATGTTGGATATAGTTTAAAATTTGTTACAATAACACTTGTGATACCTAATTAACAATTACATACATACCTAATAATTCAGCAACTGGATTGGATAAGCGTGCTTTTTTTGCCATCCAGTATTTAATCCTTTCTAAATTGAAACTGACTAATTTTTCTCCATAATGATTTTCCATAGGATCATACGTACCAAGCTGTTCAATTGGGTGAGATTTGCAATCACGTCGTTGCTAAAACACAAATGTTTTAATGTTGTAAACAAAATATTTTGAGTTCAAAATTATTATACTTACTAATACAACTACGATGTGGTAAAAAGGTCTATTTGCACAACCATATCTGGCCAAACGTATGGACTTTTTGGCCTTTTCAAAATCGTCACCACCGCCACTGGATGGCATCAATTTCTTCAACAATCTAAATGCTCTCATTATATTTGACTTTAACAAAATAATATTCAATATTTTTAAATTGTTAAAGTTATATAGGTACATAATGTGTAATTCAGTGATTGTATTTGTTTATTGAGGGTTTACAAATAATGAATACAATTAAATATAACAGTAGTAATCATAACAAAAAATTAAATAGTTCTTTAATGATTATTATTTAAAATAAGAAAATTAAAATTTGTACAAATAAATACAAAGTACAATAAGTAAATGTAATATTTGAGGAAAGTAGTCGGGAGACATGGATGGAGAAGTCACCCAGTTGCAGTGCATCAAAATTAAATAGTTAAATAGAAAAGAGGCATTAATAATCTAGTTACTTCATTTTTAAAATAATTTTAGGTGTGCTTAAAAAAGAACTTTTAACCTATTACAAATATTTTTTTTAATAATTAAATAAACTTTCATAGTTCAATCTAAGGGCCGTTCTTACAATGTCCTATTAAGTTTAACCGGTAGAATTCTATCTGTAAACACATAAGAAATTCTGCCGATTAACGTTATCACACTAACTGGACATTGTAAGAACGTCCCAAAATTAGTTAGACCACACAATAATGGACTATGCAAGAATACTATTTAATTCCTTACAAGTAATACTTGATGTCGAAATTAAAAATAAGAATAGATATAGTTTTGAACACAATATAATATGTATCATGTAGATGTAGCCTACAGTAGTTTTATTGTACTTACATTTCAATATATTGTCTCTTGGTATCTATGATTCTAAGAAATAAAGTGTCAACAAAAATCTTTTTGAAAAGTTATGAGTGCCTGAGCCCTGAATTCATTTAGTTGAGTTCAATTTTCAATACTTTATTCTCTAAAAGTTTTACGAATTACGAGTACACGACCGATAACCTAAAACGACGAAAACAATTGATAAAAATTTCATTTTTTTTGTTCACTTTCCAAGCTTTGTTGATAGTGTCTTATCTTACGACTTGTATGTAATTTTGTAAAGATGTAAATAACTGTAATCAAAAAACAAACATATTTTGTAAATATAAAGTATAAGCGCTAAAAAACTATAGGTAAAAGGTAAATACAAGTCAATACAACTATTTGGGATTGAATCTCGTATAAACTTAAAATATGTGAATATTGAATATTAAATCAGAATTTTAAGCTATTCGACGTATCAAATTTAAAACATTTTGTCACTCAACGAATAAATCTTCAAGTAACATGGAAGCAGTTAAGGTAATTTTTGTTTTTACTTTGTATTATAATTGACATTTGTATGATGCAAAAAATTAATTCATTTACAGGAAGCGCCCATTCCGGCTATGGATAGCTTGACTGCAGCCATGAAGAACAATATTGTCCCAAACCAAGAGTATCTGTTACAAGGCAGTGTTCTGGATTCGGCTGTTGAAGTTCTGTTGCACAGATTACGAGGCCTTTGCGATAATGTTGATTCAGGACCTGAAACATTCCACGATCATGAAATGTGTTTTAGCATAAGTAATGTATATTATTCTGCCCTTTTTCTGTACATGTTTTGTGCCCACTCCATATCATTCTCAGTATCATATTTATTTTAGGAAGTGTAACGCCACAACCACTCACACTGAGAGTCAGAAGAGCGATAGACTATTTAGATATGCCATACCAGCTGCGTTATATTGGACAACCTGAACTTGGTAAATGCTGTGTGCAATGTATACCTGTAGACGTTTAATAATGGCCAGTTTTCAGGTGATAAATCTAGACCAACAATCCTGCGAAACAGTATAGATGTAGCAACAACACCAACAATAGTGGACTTCCTCACTGAAATGGGATTTCGCATGGATTTTGAATACATTTTACGTGGCTATATGTTTCGAAAAGGCAGAATGAAGATTACAGTGTCTAAAATATTTAAAGTTGGTGATATTTATTTTATGTCCATAATGTATTTTACTACAATTTAATATTTTTTTTGAAGATGATGGTAGTAGGTAAACCTGCTCCAGAGAGTGTTGATCCAATATCACAATCATACCTAGTGGAGTTAAGCGTTTTGGCACCCAGTAATCAAGATGCTATTGCTGAAGATATGCGAGTATTTGCTGAACAACTGAAGCCACTGGTACACTTGGAAAAAGTCGATTATAAACGACTAACACAACCACCGATGTAAAATCCTAAATGCTATGCTTTGTAAATAAATATTTTTTATCAGAGTGTTCAGTTTATAAAATATTATGCTTAATTTGTCATTTTTGTTATTGACCATTTATTATTAAATTTCAAAAGTGGTATTTTCGAGGTGTATTTGGTATAATTTTCAAATATTGCTTTTAAACAATATTAATCTAATGAGTAATGAGGTATCCAAGGGTTATAAATTGTCAAAAATGGATAATTTGTACACAGAGTTATAAAGCTTGCACTTTTATAAAAATCAATATTAATTTCATGTGAATGAGTGATCATGTACAAGTAAAATAAAAAACTAACAATGTTTCAACAAAATACAATTTAATAGTTTACAAAACAAATATTTTGTTCTAATTTTATCTAAATAATAATAATAATAAAAAATTAATTCATAATATGTTTATAAAAAAGGAGACATTAAAAATTAAGTGTTTTATTTATAAAAAGAAAAGTGTTTGTTTTAATCACTGTTAAAAAAAATCATATAATAATAAAAAACATTATTAAACAAATCTATTTATGAAATATATAAACTAACATGACTTAAAAATTATTTAACATTATGTGCACAAAATATATGCACATAACATTAAAATGTAACATTACTGATTCACTGAGGATGTACATTTTCTTTCCCTTTGAACGACATAGTAAACCGTTTTGATACAGGCAAGCCCTAAAAATGAATGTTAAATCATAAAGATAAAATCAAGCAAATATTTAACATAAGTGTAAAATAAAAAAATATGTAAGTGAGCACAACATTGTTGTACATTAGGCACCAAGTTGATCACTATTATGGCTGAGTTAAAATTGAATTCAATACTACATCAATGAACACAAAAAATGATTCTGACAGAAAACAGTTTATCAATTTATCACTAAGTACATTTCATAAAATATTTTTTTTTTAAAACGTTATTAAAGTAATTTATTTAACTTATAACAGTATTATAATAAGTACAAGATTCATATAATTTTTTCAAAAATATTGAATTTGATATATTATTAATATTAAAATAGCATCTTTTTTTAAAATACCAAAAAATAGTCAAAATATATTTATTGTACCTATAAATAAATAATATTTTAAAATAAATCAAAAATGTTATTGTGTAAAAATAAAATTCATTGTAATAAAGTAAAAGAAAGGTTTTAAGTTTCCACAAATAATATTTTTAAATTATATCAAAATAATTAACATAATTATATATCATTTAAAAAGTAATTTTAACTTCAAATGTCTATAAAAAATAATAAGCTTGGTATGTTTTTTAGATTTTAAGGTTTCAGTATGAATTAATAAAGAGGAATCTTGCATTAAATTTTCAAGAATTTTGATCCAGAGAATAATTTTTTATTAACATTTATAGAAAAAAATTTGGAAATTTTATCATACAATGAAAATGATAATATAAACGTTTATTGAGAATATCAAGTATCTACTGTTATTTTTATGAAGTACAACAAAATATCAAAAGTTATTTGAGGAGAAATATTCTATATACATATTTATATTTGTATTAATAAAATATTTTGTACAGGCTACCATATACTTACACTTATTTTAGTTGTATTCATCACATTAGGTTTAGGTATTCCAATCTTACTTTCTGACTAAAATCAATTATCATGATATTAAAATATTAAAATATAAACAATATTAAATTATTGTTAAAATTTAATTCTTACTTTTGATTTATTTAATTTAAATGATGATCGCAATATATCAGTATTTCTTTCATTAGCTTTGTTGAACAAAACAATTGTAGTCTACAATTTGAATAATCATTGTTATAAATAAATCTAAATAAAACAATAAACAACCTATACTTACATTATTTGAATTCTTTTTAATACACTTTGTAACATTTAATGGTGTTCCAGGGCTTACAGAATTCGCTATCGATCGACGTGATAAACTAGTCCTGTAAAATATAAAAACAATTTAATTGAACACCAATACTGTTACTAAAAAGTAAAAAAAACAGTAAGATTAATACGAATTTAATATATTTAGTAAATTGTTAACATCTAAATGTATTTAAGTTCATCTTAATTAAAATTCTCTTAAAATTTTTAATACATTTAAATCACAATTACCTTGACTTAATAGAAGAGTTGGCAGTTGAGGGAGTTTTAAAATTAGTAACAATATCTGATGTTGATGGTGTAGAAGAGGCTATAGGCTTCAGCTGAAGTACAAAAACAGAACAAACATTGTTTCAAAATGTTTTTTTTTATTATTATTATAGCACTTAATATTTGATGATAAGACATGCTAGTCTATAGTATAAAGTAAGTAACTTAAAAATAAATAAATATGTATATGTTACCGGAAAAGATGATGACAAGGATTGGCAATGTTGAATATTTTGTAATTTTATCAATGTTTCTGTATTATAATAAGCAATGTTATAAATCCATATCAAAACAAATATAAACATTAAACACCTTTATCGGTATTCGATAAACAGTCTGGTTAATGAACATATACAGTGTATAGTCAATCTGCTTTTATATTATCATTTTTATTGCTTATAACTTATAATAAACTTGACAAGTGTAAAATATTTAAGTGACACAGTACGGTTTATGCAATTAACTAGTAAACAGTAAAGTATTAATAATTGTATTTAATAATGTCTGTTTCAAAATTATAGGTATTAATTAATATTATTAGGTTTTTAATTTTATCGTCAATAACTTATTTTATTAGGAATTTTCATCAATAAATAGTTATAAAACAGACAATATAGTTTTATTAACTAATCATTATTAACATTGACTAAAAGTGATCTTTTCTGGTAATATATACATGTATATATATATATAAATGAAATATTATTAATAACTGAATTTTATTATAATGAAATACAAAATGTACAAAGAATATTATTTTATGCATATTATTAAAAAATATATTTTTCATATAGACATACTTTACGGGAATTAACAGACCCATGAATGACATCTTTATTTTCTACATTTTTATAATTTTGCACCATGTGTTGAACTGGGACATTAGCCATAAACGGACCTTTTTTTTTAATTCTTTTATTTTGCATAGACTTCAAAACGGTTCGACTTCCATTTACTTTTGATTCGACAATTCCTGTAACAATAATATTAAAGAAATACAAATAAGAAACCACCATCAATTTTTTTTAATAATAGCTTAATTTATGTAGTAAAATATAATTTATTTTAAAAAGTAAACTAATTAATTCGATTAAACAATTCCATACCCAAGCGATCAAGAGTTTTTAACTTTAAATCAACTTGATTATTGCCAATTGGTCCAATTTCTGTCGAAGAATTTTCCTTAAACACATTACATAATATGATTAAAATCATACATAAAATAGAAATATTACATATATAACATGCATTCACTTACTGTTTGAATATCACTAGGTCCTTCACTATCACTGAAGTTATCCATCACCCATTCAGGTTTCAAAGAATTAAGATCAAAAGAGTTTAGTTCATTGAATGGAAATACCAAACTAGAATCTGGCGTTATGTTTTCATTTATATCAATATTATTGTCCTAAAATTTAGAATTAAAATTATTAAATATTTATTAATTATATTAATATATAAAAAGGATAGGTGATACAGAAAATATTTGAAATTTAAAATTGTCTTTACTTACTGGTGTTTTATTAAAACTATTGGAATTCATATTAAAACTCCCTATGAATCCTTTATTTAAAAAACTTGAATTTATATTTTTATTTAAATTTGACTCAGTGTTACTACGCTGTGGTGTACAATATAATGACTTTCTGGAATAATTTTCTTCATAATTTTTTTTCCCTTTTTCAATAAGCATTTCAATTCGTTGCCGTGTTTGTTCTCTAATTTGTTTCTTTTCTTGTTCGTTGCAATAAGAAATGTTTTCTAAGTCTACCTTATTCTGATCTGATAACAAATCTAATTTAATTGAAACCTCTTCATTTATTATTTTATTTTCACCTATATGAACTGAGACATTATTTTCTATTGACTGATTGATCTTTTTTGATGTGCTAAGACATTCTGCAGAAGCACAATCATCTTTTAATTGATTCTTTATAAAATCATCTTTGTTGTGCTCTATATAATTTTGTTCCAAAAGTCTCGCAACTCCATGAATATCTGTTAATGATACACTTCTTTTTATCAGCCTGCCACTTTTTGATTCCCACAGAGGACTCAATATATTAGCACAAGGCGGATCTCCTCTCAATGGAGTTTGATTAGGGACTAAATCAAAAGGATCCATATTGGCTGCTTGCAATTCCAGTACATCAAATGGGTTATTAATACAATTTTCATCATAAGTTTTATGTTTCACTGTTTCAGGAGTACTCCAGTCAATAAGAGCATCCATTGAACAGTTAGCTAACTCACTAGCTTCACATGATTCCATAATCCTAGAGACAATAAAACATAATCCAGAAGTTATTTTTATAAAAAATACAAAAATGTAATTTAGTAGATAACCAGTTGATCATGATTGATCACATGATTGTAATTAAAAACTAAAAACCCAACTTCTCATTTTGTTATTTCGTCATACTTTATTAGACATTAATTCTAATTACAGAAAATATATTGAACTATATTATTTTGTGTACCTATCATTTTTATTATTATTCGGATAATATTTACCATTTTTAAGCAAGTTTGTGATGGTATTACATTTGAAATATTATTTTTTTTATTTATGTTGTATTATGAACAATTTATCTAAGTTTTAGAAGTTAAGTTTTTGTTTTGTTAGTGAGCTTATTTATACATTGACACTGAACTTGGCATAATAAAATGTGTAAAAGATTATTGACATCTAAAAATTAAGAATATAATACAAATTAAGTTTATTATCTGTAATATGACAGTATATAGATTAAATAATACATTCTGAAATAGTAATAGTTATCCTCTATAAACTATTACTTTTAATAGAGATTTCTTTAATTTGAATAATATTAATTGCAAATACGTAATTATAATTGAGGAATTTGAGATTTTTGATTATTTACTAATTTATTTACTTATACATTTATACCTACACTTTAATAAAGTATGTCAGCAGCTTATTAGTTGTGCTGCTTTTTGATGTTCATCAGATTATTGATCAAAATGTTTAGTTAAAATACTTAAAACTAATATCTAATAAATTAATATGACCTAATTGGAAAATATTATAAACATTTAGTATAAAGCAATTTCATAACAGTGTTTAGCAGATCATACTTTACCCAAACAAGTTAAAGATTTATCAATTTAAATTTCATTCAAATACTACAACTAATCCAAAAGAGTGACGACAGTAGCCAACTATCGAGTGGATTACGGTTATTTGCAATATATTTATAGAAATGTACACAAACCTTGAAATAGACTAATTAATAGGTGAATGCCAGAAACGAAGAAGAAACAAATAGGCACGAGTAAGTTATTAACTACACGACACACTACAGTAGAACTATGGCGTTTACGTACAAATTATTATAAACTATCAAATATTTAATAATAATGTCCAAACAGATGAGTACAATATTACGTATATTATAAAAAATTAGAAAAATCAAAAATATGTATTTATTATTTAATATTTATAATATTAATGTCAGTAATCAGTAATTACTCGATATTTAAACTTAAAATTAACATATTTAAACCAAATAACGTTTTCCCGATGTTCGGTTTGATAACGCATATACTATGTAGATAATAATTGAAATAGTAACTGGTAACCACGATGCAGGCCCACACTGCTATTGGCCAAAAAATCGTAAGTCCTTAACCGCTAACCACTCCACGTTCAACTACAACGGTCAACAGCAAAACATTAAACAACTTGTTAACTATTTGTATATAGTTTTGTTTTTGTGTATTGTGTTGTTCGTTCGTTTGTTCGTTGTAATTAGTAAGTTAATAATATATATTAAGTACCTAGGACGTAGCTACTAGACAGTAAGTATACCGAGTAAGTAACGTGGACTTCGCAGTTACGTGGTCACACCAGTATTCAGACTCATCTTAAATAACTAATAGGTAATCGTTATTGGAATTTCCCATTTTTTTATGTTAAATAATTATTGACTAGCAAAATGAAATAGTATAATATACGAAGTACTTTGTTAATAGTGACTGATAGTTTAATTGATTTGTTATTGAAGGAAACATGGAAACCCAAAAAACAATGGATAGTTTCATCAAGAGTAGAAAAAGGCCTACCAACGATAATGGCTTGCTTAAAAAGGGACTTACGAACAATAGTCTTGGAATTAGTAAACCGACAAGAAAATTATCGTTTGATTCTACGGGGCAGCAAACAATTAAAAAACCAAAGGTTAGTTAACTACCTAAATATATTCTGTATTGACTTAGGTATTTTAGAACTATACTGATACTAGAGTTATATTTCTTTAACTAGTACTAATCAACATGTTGTTTATACTTAGATACCAATATTTACTTAAATTATGTATGATTAACTAAATCATAATATTTTTTAGGCATAAGTAGGTACTTTACCTGATGCCTTTTTCAATTTTTTTGTCTGCAAACAATCATATCTTTATATACCTACTAAAAAGTAAAAACAATATTTAAGTAAAATAGAATTCTTTGGAAACTATGTTTTGTTACCCATTAGTAGGTTGTAATTTTTTATGAGTTAATGGATTTAGGTACCTAAAGTGGTTTTATATCATAAATATAGAGTTGTTTTTTTTTAATCTTAACTATGAACAAACAAATGCCCTTGTCTTTAAATGGCTATAACATAAAAACTTAGTTTTAATAAAAATAAAAAATTTTACCATCATTTTGACAAGTTTTTCCCTTTTTTAAAGCAACTATAGTACAATTAGATATATTAAATTTAAAAAAAAAAAAACCCCATTTAAATAAGTTATTTTTATATTGAAAAATATGTTCATTTACAGGATAACTTGGTTTACTTATAATATAATATAAATTATAGTTAATTGTTTTTATTTGATGTAATAAATTAAATTTGATATGATTTCTTTCATAACCTATAGGCTATAAGTATAGAAAATAATTGGTCATTGAAAAGTGTTATAAAATTAAAATAGCAACATAGAATGCAAAGTATTAAATTTTTAATTGTTTTGCAAAAAAAAAACCCATTTATTAATCACTCTTCATTCATAATTGCTCAAGTAATTGCTAGAATTTGATTTTGTAGATAAATTACTATCAAACTACAAATTATTGTTGTTTAATTTTATAATTAAAGCATTTTTTAATTAAATGAACGGCAATTATCAAACAGTAAATATTTATATTTTTTAAAACTTCTCTCTGCATCCACTTCAGTGATTGGATCAAATTTAAAATTAGTTAAATCTGTTTCATTTAACTAGGGG
>VUJU01005373.1:0-14066 GCA_009835225.1 Aphis craccivora
TGAATCTAAGGAATCTACTGTTACGTTTTAACTGAACAATAGGTACCAAAATTATTGCCAAATAAAGTTATTTAATTACATTTTTAATTTATCGTTGTTGGTAAACAGTTTCTTTACATGAACCTAGATAGTTAATGCAATTAAGGATGGTGTATAATATATGAATCTTATAATCATTAGTCAGAGTAGGTATAGAGCTAGAGATGTTTTTCACAATAATATAATATATTGTTACCTAGGTACGTGCAAATTAACCTACATCACAAACGATGCGTTGTGTTTTTGAATTTTCGTTATTTCAATCAAAACCTTCGTTCCGTATAAAAAAAATGTATGTAGGTACTACATTGCAGATTCCTATACCTATGCTATATCATTGTGTGTACCAACTCGTGTTTAATAATAATACGCAATATGTTATTTACGTACTATAAGCAATTAATTATTATATTATTGTACCCTAAATATTAAACAAAATAATAATAATAGAATATATATCACCCACGCCGCAAATGGACGACGGAGCGATCACACTGCACGTCTGCACGTGTGTATAATTACTTTCGAATTAATAGGTCACCATTAAAATTGCATAAGAATTTTCATGATTTACGCAGGAGAAATGGAACGTACACGAAGATGAATATAATAATAAGAGTGTGACGGGACAGCGGCAACCGGTTGGTTATGTGTGCGCGTGAGTTTACAATAATACATAATAGCCAGTAATATATATATTATATATTATATTTATATGTACATAGTATATGGATTTATACTATCTCTTGTTTTGAACGAGATACAAAATGCCAAAATACCCGTTAGCTATAGGACTCCGCAGTTCGCGAGATGGTTATACAATAGCGCTTAATGAGTTTTAATATAAACTATAAATCTATTTCGGTGTTTATTTTATAAACATAAGTATAGATGTATAGATGTAAGACGTATAAATGAAGCCGCAGTCGTTATTTAGTGATAAAGACGCAATAGCGACCAGTGAGGGCGAAGGGTGAAACTCATTACCGGACATCCTGTGGAATGAAAAATGAGCATTCGACCCCTTAACGAAATTTTTTATACTTACACGCATGTACACTTATACACTATTTTACTATACACTCGACCTATTCGTCGGTATTTAATATCGACACCGGCAATCCGATATATTATAATATATTTTTCAGACGCGCGTATGCGCCAAAGCCATATAGTTATAGGTCGGGTCGTTGGGACATCACATTTACGTCGGTTCCTCTATTCGTGACTCTCGAGACGGAAACTAATAGTTTACACCTGTTGTGGCTGAGGTGACTGGTGCTGCGCGCGTGTCTCGAATAGGCAATTTATACATATAGGTACGATTATTGTAATAATGCGAAGCAAGAATTCAATATGAATATTGTAGTATATAATATAATAATATAGGCAGCGCTTAACGCATACAGAAACAAGGAGACAGATGATTAGACGAGACAGTGTACGAAATTCGGTCGGAAGTCATCTGATGAGTGGGATTTTTCGAGGTTTTATCAATGCGTAAATATATTATAAACATAATATATTATATAATATAACATTAGGTAAACATAGTAGGGAAATAACATTGGAGAAACGTTGGACACTATCGGTTGGACTTACCAGACTTTATACCAATTATACCTCACCGAGACTCGCATAAATAAACGACACATTAAATTTTGTCAGCTTAAAAACTTATAAGTGATCATTCATACTCTTTATATTAGAATTACAAAATGATAAAAGTATTTTTCAAGACCTTAGCATGAAAATTACGGGAATAAAAGATATTACAATAAACAATTGCCCATGTAAACAATTCAATACATAATAGGTAGGTAGGTAGGTACATGAATATAATATAATAGGTACCTATATTACTTAATACGTAAATAATCGTAAAAAATGTGAATATAATTATTTAGTTTTCTCCTCCAAGTTTAATTCAGTTTTGTTTAATGAATAAAAATAAATGTATTTACAAATTTAATATTGTTAATTATTTATATTTATACAAAATTTAACTTTTTAAATTATATTATTTTATTGAAAATAAGAATTTGAGTTGGACGCGATGTAGCCATGTAGGTAATATTATCTACATATATGTCTTGGTGATGTAACTGATATTATTTCTTAGAGTGTGTATCTAATAATTAATACCTATATTAATAAAGTGTAAGTTAATGTGTCCAATAACCTGCAACTTGCAAGTTTCAACCCCTGCCCTGTTGTGCCCCTACAGAAGTTTAATCCGAGATCGGTATTAATACAAAATATTAAATATAAAATAAAATAATTATTGTAAAAATAGTTAAACAGGTTGTTATGGTTATGGTTGTTACCTTGTTGAATCGGTGACAGTGGGATACCATTGATACCAATGTGTTTTGCGGACAACAATCGAAAAAGTGTTTTTCTCGGTGTTTTCGAACAACTATATTATTTTGTACAAACCTACTCACTTGCAATACACCCTAATGCAAACAATTATTATGCAAAGGCGAACGGACAACTGATGTAGTAAATAGGTAGTCCTCTAGCTATTAGATATACATATAACATGATAATAATAAATAATGTGTATATAGGTAAAAGCCCGGGTTAAAGGTTTCTACATGGGCTAACGATTATTTTTTTTTAATAATATTTTTCATTACTGATGATGGGTAGCTCTATTCATATATTATAAAGAAGGCTCTATTTGCCCGCAATATACCTGAGTTTTTATTAATATATAATAGTTTCAAAACGACACGGTCGACAATTGTATGGTAATAGGTAGGTACAAGGTACAACGGACAATAAAATTATTATCATGCCGTAGACTTGTAGGCTGTAGCATTATTACAATATACACAAATACACAATTGCCGTATATTATGTATATGTATATCGAGATGTATATTTTGTATAACTTAAACGCGTGAACTAAAATATTATATTGTTAATTGTTATTATTTACTTTATGGATTTTGGTACGTTTACATTTTAACATAGTCTGGTGTTTATCCTTTCGTATACGGAATAATATAATTTCTATTGTTGTACGGAATACCTACAGTTAAACGCAAATATTATGAATGTATAAAATCCCTGAAAACTAGTTATCAATTTTATTACGCTGTATATTATTTGTATTGGTTGTTACCCGAAATTACCCTTCAAACGATCACTTATACACAATAGGTACACATATTATTAAGTATCTATTTATACCTTAAACTCAACATAAGTAGTAATAATTTATCATACATCAATACATGATAGTGAATAGTGATTGTTATGCAAGTTTGAAACCATTTTCCAAACGGAATATTGTTAAATTGTTTTGAAAAATTATTTCATCCTGATATATAAGATTTTATCTGAAACAGTCTATTCAAAATAATATTACGTAATCATCGTTTTTTACGAACAACGACAACAATTTTTAAGTATGACAAAATAGACTTCTATGTACTTCTTGGGTTCATTTTCTTGAAATTATTTATTTTATAAACACCTACGATTTTTATGCATATTAACTATATTCACTCTGCCTAAATCCTGCATAATATATACAAAATATACACAGAGTTAAAAACACACAATATTAGGTACAATATTCCGAATAGACCTTCGTAAAATTATCAAACCTCTACACCTCTCGTATTACAAACAACAACATATTTATCATACATTATAATATAATGAACATATCTATTTGCTTTCTACACTATTCTGGGTTAATTAATTTTGATAATAATATATGTAATAATTATATGAAATTACAATTACGATTAAAAAACACAATATACCTGTGTATAAGCGTATTAATGTATTATTCAAGTACAAATGTATAATACTTAATTAGATATAAGCTTCAAATACAATAAGAATTATTAGATATTTCTTTTATGTTACCTACTAAACAGAAAATTAGTTCTTAGATCCTAGGTTAGATCTCAAATTGGGAGAAATACACCTAATAAACTACTACAAACTATTATTTTTCTTCTTTTTTTGCGAATTACGTAATATTATACAAGTATACATATACAGTGGACAACATTCCCATTAGTGTACAGAAACAATAAAAAAAATTATTCAGTACTACATACCTAATTGTATATAGTAGTACAAAAATGTAATATATTCTGTCGTATTCTGTGGACTGCGGTTCTGTCGTAAATTCTAATCGAAATTCAAATAAAAAAATACAGAAATGTATTCCAAATAGGTATACAATAAAACGAATGAATAACGAAAAAACGGTAGGTTAATAATAGTGTAATTTTCTATAAAATATAGTAGAAGGGAGGTTATAAAAATTTAACATGGGATGAAATGTTTAACGATATTTTGATATAATGTACAAATTTAAAAAAAATTGTGATGTGGGTGAACTTACGTCTGGTGTGGATGCGGGAGTGTGATTATCTTTAGTTGGCGTTGTGGCCGGTGCGAAAATGGTGCACGACGACGTGTTAATAGACGTGGTAATGCTGTGCTTGGATGACTTGTTGGGCGAGTTTCGGGACGGGAAGCTCAGCGTCTTCGTCCACAGTGCAAGGCTTCGGCCCATGTCGGAAAACGTATGGATAATATCCGTGTATTATAATGAGACTAGTGGCGACCGATGTCGCGGGTAGACAGGTTTTCGGCAGCGATACGCGTAGTAAAACTGAGATAACGAGCGAGAGAGCGGACGAACAACGCGTGCTGTGCGTGCGGCTAACGTGACGCGACTGGAATGACTGAATGGTGAAGAGTGAAGACTAGTAAAAACTGAACGGCGAACTGTAGCGATTGTCGTGCTCTACGGGCCGGTGCTCGTCAGTCGTGGCGGTGCCGTGAGCGGGGTACTCCCGCAGACAACAGCTGTGCACAACGAAGGCAGCGGTCCCCCGCCGAGGCCGCGGACGTGCACTGACTTGCAGTGCCGTGTTCCAGAATGTTTGTTATTGTATTTTGCTGCGCAGATCAGGGGTCGAGATTAGTTTAATTCAGTACTATAAATAGGATAAATCAATTCAGCTTAAATAATCCTCTATGGATTCTTTGTGAAAAGCGACAGATATTAATTCTACCAGGAAATGATTTTTTTCGATTTTTCAATGCTGAACGGGGTGAATTGATTTCACTATAATATTGTTTTTTCTTATTTTTCATTAAAAATGTGTACAATTTTAAATTTTAATAGTTTTAATTTGAAAATGTAATACATACTAGGTTCACCATAAGTTATACTTTCATAGCAATTTAGTAATATCAATTACATAAAAATTAGGGGTTTCTAGTTTTCTACCCTTCAACTTACACAAAAATTAATTACTAATAAGTGATAAATAATAGGTATTATTACTATACACTTAAATGTCATAAATACAATTATACATAAAGTATTCCTAAAAATAAAAACTGTCACCATCTCAGAAATTGTTTTTCGTATGCATTGATTAATGATTATCATTGAATTAAAATTAACAAATTACAGAAGTACAATGACCAACTCGCTGATAGGGTTACTTGAAACCTTCAATACAGCAGACGACTTCTCTGTTATTTCCATCAAAGTTTTTGTGCATAATTTTAAAATAAAATACAAAATTCAATTCATTTTTTTTTTTAATAGTTTAAAAATGTTACTTATTTGAATAGGTTAAAAAAACTATTTGTTAATTCTTCAAAACACCGACCAATAGTTAACTTCCATTATTGGTTTCTAATAATAATAAATAATAATATTATATTAATATAATGTAAAATAAATAATAATAAGTGTTGTCGATTATTATGTCTATCTACGCAGTGGATTCTGCTTATTCATATATTATTTTATTCAAGTGTGTTTTTATTATTATATTAATTAATTATTTTAGATGTTGAGATTTATAAAATTAAATAATCAATGACCGTCATTTTTCTTTAGATATAATATAATAAAAAAAATGTTAATATAATTAATCAAGCTACTTGTTTAAACCTACTTATAAACCTAATCATATAATAATATTATAATATCTATATGGCTAAATTTTTCATACCCGATAAACTGACAAAAATGACAATTATAGTATTTTCCTAATTAGGAAAATGTACCTAATTATTATTATTTATTTATCATTTTAGATTCTGAACGAAGTAATAAATGTATTGATTTTACAATGATGTGTGTTTTTTTTTTGTGTCTGTCACCACGTTTTGGAGTAGTAAAAGTGCTTCGATTTTAAAAAGTAAGCTCTGTTTCTGACAGAAAAGTGAATCTAGTACTTTGGGGGGCCAAAAGTAAAAATGTTCCAATAGTTTTCAAAAGCGTCAGGAAAAACCTTAAAACAGTAACAGAAAAATGGGAATTTTTACGCAAAACCAGTTTTTTACAAAATCGATTTTTTTATATGGTTGTAATTCAAAAAAATGATCAGTATAAATACTTTAAATTTTCACCATGACTTTTTATGAGTTATTTATAGACCACTGAAATTTTAGATTTTTATGAGAATTTTTTTTTGAAGTGTCGATTAAAAAGAATTAAAAAGAAAAAAATTAAAAATTGTTAGTCACAATTTTTTTATAAGCGTTTGTAGTTCAAATTTTTACGAAATCTGTCGAAAACGCGAAAATTTGCAAGTAATTTTGAAGTTGAAAAATCATAAAGTTTTTTGTGTTTGTAACTAAGGATTAAAAATACAACACTAAGTTTTCCATAAGTTTTCCTTCAAGTATCTATAGAGAAAACTCGAAGCATCATTATAGGAAAAATTTTAAGTGCGTTTGAATTTTAAATTTTTACAAAATAGCGTAACAATAACGATTTATCCCAAACGATTTTAAATATTTGTTATTATTCAAAAAGTATAAGTCGTAGATACTTGAAAATTTCACCAGTTATTTAGATTGGCGTTTTCTTTACGTGATTTAATTTTCAAAATATTTTGACTTTTTTTGAGCTATTTATAGACGACTGAAATTTTCAATTTTTCTGAAAAATTTTTTTTGATGTGTTGATAAAATTTTTTTGGCCCTATCAAAATACTTGAAAATATAATGCAAAGTTCCTCATAAGTTCTTATAGTGTTTACAAAATTATAAGAATACATAGGCACATTTGAAGTTTAAATATTGACAAAAATTCGTCAAAATCATGAATATTTGCAAATTATTTTGTAGGTATAATTCATAAAAAATTTTGTAGAAGTATCTAAGAGTTGAAAATTTAATACAAGATTTTTCATAAGTTTAGCCTACAAAAATTATAAAAGAACTTAAATTTTGGTATATTCAGGCCATTAAAACATAAACCACCCTTTTCACCAACCACTGGAAATTATATCCTAGACTGACAAATCATCTTCGTTCAGAATTGTTTTTCGTATACAAATATACAATGATAACTATCATTAGATTAAAATTTAACACTCCTATAATATATAATAATGACACGGCACCTAATGTACAGCAGAGCGGTACTCATTTGCCCGACTTTTTTTTTTTTTGCTATATGTATAGATCATTTTTTTAGCAATACTCTCAATATTGGTCTATTAAAGTATATATTAAAAATATATACATATGATATATTGGTGTATATTATAATATAAAGATATATCAAGGCTAGAAATACTTCAAATACTCTATATTATGTTGAGTACTTTATTATTAATATTAATTTTATTTCGACCCGACGATATCGTGGGTTTGGTATTCCATACTTGAATAAATAATATTTATGCTATACGCTCTATGTAGGTAAGTTACGTATACAAACGAATCAATGGAATCTAACGAAAATCGTTACGAGAGAGTAGAACACTACGAGTATATGTATAAAAAACACGTGCGCGTTAAATTGCAACTTTGCGACGCCGTCGTCGCACTTTCTCTACTCGAACATTTACTCTGTTAACGCGACGCGACGCGTTTTGCCGCGTTTTAGGTGTATCGAATTCGATCGAATTACCAGTTTTTTAGAAACGTGCAGCGTCGGTTTACGCGACAATCAAATAATTAGGTCGGGTATTTTCGTGAACAACGTGTTTTTTTGTTGTTAATATATTGATAAAAATAAACATATTTTCAAACACACAGATATCCATTTAAATTGTAATTTGCAAACCTATAGGTATATTAAGTTATGTATTAAACAATAAACAATAAATCTATTATACAAAAAATCAAAGTGTTAAAAATGACCGACTAAAATGGAAGATGGCTAGATACAGCTTTTGCTTAGCATAATGTGTACAAATTAACATTAGTAAAAAAAAACTGATAATTTGTATTAAATTCATTTTTTTTTTTGTTTTTTCCAATTAAAATATACAGAATTACAAGACATTATTGATAATTATTGTTTCTTTAAATTAGTATATTATGTAGTATTTACCATCGGTATTTGAACAACAAAACTATTATACGACCATAGACATATAATTTGTGTATGTATAATAATTGTATATACAATGTACTATGTGCATATTATTATCTTATATGAGTTATGATATTCTTTTTCATATCAAATGATTAAAATGCAATTATTCTTTAGTCAAAACAAAATTAATATAGGTATGAGATAAAAAATGTAAAACGTTTCTAAGTATTATTTTATAATTACAATTTAAAAGTATATTTTTACAGTTATTAGTGATATTGACAATTATACAAAGTAATTAAATAATAATTAGCTGATAGGTAGGTATATGTTTTGACATTTGACATTTTAAATGAATAGTGCTGTGAGTTTTTTGTTGTTGCTAAACTTTAAAGTTTAAATCTCATTTAAAATAACTAATTCTATTTATTTATTATTTTTTATTGAAGAAATTTGTGATTGGTTGTTTATTTTTTATAATTGTAGAGCATTTTTCATTTTTTTCTCAATACATAAAATTCTTAATATCAACATCGACATTTTGTGATATAAAAGTGGCTTGTATTATAAAAACAATAACTTATATTATTTGATATGTATAAAATTATAATAACTATGTTTAATGTCTAGTGTCTTTCTATAATTTAAAAATTAATCTAATAACTCGGAACTCGCTATAATTAACTGACATAAATTATATAATATTTGATATGAAAATAATAAAAATGTAACTATGAGAGGGAATTATCTAATATATATACCCCTATATTATATTGTGTGTAGCTTAATCATGTAACATGTTTGAATTTTAACTGTTTGAGTATAGAATGTACCCTAATGTATACTATGTCTATGTAAATTATTCAACTAATATGGGTTTAATTTTAATTTACATTTTTGTTCATTCTCAATGAACTATTGACATTATTACCGGAAAACATTAAAAAAAATCCCTAAAATAAATTATATATCAGTTGAAGTACTATTACGAGGACATAGACATAATATTTTGTGTTTTGAACAAAATATAATGGGCAATCAAGGTCAAAAACGATGTTGTAACTGCTATTTTTCATTGCCTGCTTTAAGATAGTCTACTATAGTAGTATAATAGTACTATTCGTATATAATATTATGAGTATATTGTACTAAAGGACTGAAAAATAAAAACGATATAAATTAATATTTTAAACTGCAATTTCAGTGTGTCTGTAAACAAAATAATAATTATAATGGTTTAAACATACATTTTTGAGTACGGGACTATATATAATAATATCATTTTATCAATTTATTCTGTTTTCTGTTAACATGGAAATCAATGTACAGTAGTTGAAATATAAATATCATACATAATATTATAATTACTTATAAATAATTATTTAACTATTTAAATTAATATTGTTGTATACATGTTCAATGGAATGCAGCTCATACGACATTCGTTATAAGCATATTATATCAATATATGAATTATATATAATGTAAAAACATAATAAAATATAGATATCAAATATAATTAAATTACGGTATGTATTTCCTCAAGCAGTTGAGAATATATATAATATTATATATATATTCTAGTATTCATTATTAATAGTATAATTATTTGAACTATATACATACGACTACACGAGAAAAAAATCATCACAAAAAATAAGAAATTTTGATATCATCTTTTTAACTAAATATACAGTTGTTATTGCAAATCGTTAGACGATTAATGATCTCAACATTTTTCGAAATGTACCTACCAATTAAAATGTATAGGAACCGTAGTGTTTTTCAGCTACACACGTCATGCATTTTTATTAACTGTGTTCTAATTAGTTAAATACTTAAATGTATTACTGGGGGATCGTATATTATAAAATTATAAATTTAATTTAGAAAAATAAACCATAAAAATTAATGTTTACATTTGTAAAATAATTAAATACTTTGCCATATGCATAAATAAATAAAAAAAATAAATAAATATTTTATAATAAATTACCTACATACTTACATCTTAGGTTGTATATTTTTATATATTAAACTAAACTAATATTGGTACCTAACACCATATATCTATCACGATTCACGATTAATATATTTTAAAATGTCCGAATTACATTATAAAATATAACATATATATTATATTGTCATAAATCATAATGGTATAATATTATTATACTTTAGCTAATGGCTATACTGCTATAATAGCCTACAATATTACTATGGCCACAAATAATTATTAATGAATAAACACGTAGATTCTAAATTTGTAGGTGTAACTGTAACATCGATTGTATCAGATTGTAATTTATAACAAAATTTGTATTCTGTTAATTATCTATACCACAAATTTATTACGCTTTTAATTTTTAATTGCTCTTCGAAATTTATTTTATTTTTGATTTGTTCAATTTTAAATTTTAATTGGCATTTAAGTATAGGTTATATAATATATGCATTTTATAAATTGTTTTATTTTATTTTGTTTGCACTTATACACTAATAAATGCACCTATGTAAAAATATTTTTTAATGACACTGCACTATTTTTTTCATCAAGGATCTATTTGAATTTTACTAACCTATATACTATAACTAGTACCTATATATACATGTTACATGTCTACATTATATGCAACTTTTAACTACAATAAATTATAAATAACGGTCGTAGAGGTGTCCTAGACTCCTATATAATATGTATATAATAAACCTGTAAATAATATATTAATATGATATAGCTATGCGCTTCCCTGGCTCAAAATTGATGACAACGAGACTCGTAAATATACGTATACTCGTTTTGTCAGAATATCGGCATATTGCACAAGTGATGTTGTTTAAGCATTCCTAAATATCAAAGCAAAAATGGTGTAATTAAACATATCGTATACAAAACGAAGAAAAAACGTTTGGTCATTAATCGTAGTTTTCTTAATACTGAACAACGAAAAATATGTGCCATAATATATGTGATTACTGATTTACTGATTAGTGATTATATTTATTAACTTGCAATTAACGTAAACTTTGTGGTTTCTCGACTGTGGTATAAATTCTGCCACCAGGGCCATAGTATAAAGTTTTTCTCTTGGACCATGGTATATAAAATCTCCAACCTGAACCACAGTATGTATTGCTCGCAAAAAGATAACTGCAAAAATTCGTCGTTATTATTTAAGAAAAGCGGTCGTTGTTGACTTTTTCTCCTTGATTTATGTTTTTCCGTACTTTATTCTTGATAAAATCCTTTATACTTCGTCTAAAAAATTTAATTAATAAGTTATAATGGGAGGAAATTCTAGTGGAACTAATGTGTAGATATTTTCGAGCCTCACTATTTCTGGTCCGACGTCGTCCGTCAAATAGTTAATGGTGGCATGTACAGGTAAAACACATAATTATTCTTATATTATTCACATGTTCCTTGTAATTTGTAAATTATTAAAATAATTTAACAATATTAATATTAATAAATAATATTAATCTGACAATAGCTTCTTCTAATCAAAATAATTAATATGTATTTGACTACATTAACGCATTGGCATTACTTATTGTTTCTAATCTGAACAAACAGTAAATATTTCATAGAATTAATAATTTTAAAATATAACATTGAAAGTAGTGAATGCTCACCTCTCTCGTGTTTTTAAGACTTTTACAAACATAGACTTATTTACTTATTATATTAATTGTGCGTATAGAATATAGATTGTAAATATTATCTTTTATAAATAATAATAATAATAACGATTAACGGGTTCTTTTTATAGGAATAAACCTTACACAGCGATTCATGTATGTTTCTATAACCGCTATTATGGCATTATTTAGAATTTGTAAATATAATCAATATTGTAATTTAATATCATTTGATTTTTGGAATTATATCTCGAATTATAATATATAGGACGTAGGTAATATAAATATAAACTGTATGAAACAAACTTGTAAATTTACTTCACTTCGTTTGTTGTGTTTACTATTTACTGCATACAATAATATATTAATATGTAATATTAAATATATCTTTTAATATACTTAACAGAGTATACTGTATGTACTTAGTACTATGTATATCGTATAATGTATGTATTATGTATACAATATAAATACTACATAGTACATAGATTTGTAAAATTCAATAAGTAAACCTTGGTAATATATAGTCACGTTGAGCACTTTCATGCCGTCCGTTGAATTTTAATGGCCATATCATATAAAATAGGATTTGATAAATAGATACATAAAAAATAAAAATTACGCTGATAATTTATGCTTTAATTTGTTCATTTAAGAAAACGTGATTATCCGCATGTGTTGTCTCCATCTTGTGAAGTATAAAAATCAAATTTGCGTTCAGTGGAATCAAATTTATGTTGTTAGCTTTAATATTAGAGTAAATTTAACTACCTATTATCAAACTGAATGGTAAAAATATTATCTTGGTCATCTCATACTCATAGACTTTTATTGATATTTTAATTTTTAAGTTAGTTACGAGTTAACGACTGTTAAGAGCATTTTAAAGTTTTAATATTTTACATAACTATAACTCACTCAAAAATTAAAATATCAATAAAAATCTATGAGGTAATCTAGAATTTAGATAATATTATTACCTTGAACTTTGATAATAGGTAAATTGACTCAAATAATAAAGCTAAAAGCATATAATTATTGATTAAGTTAGCTGAACCCAATTTTACTGTTTTACTATCATAAGATGGAGACAACACATGCGCGGATACAACGTCCTTTTAAGAATAAAATAGAGGTAAGTGTACTTCAAAAATCACCTTGTATGTATATCAAAATGCATTATTATTATTCAGATTATATTATTATAATTATATTTACCGTAAAAAAACCACATTAGTTACCGATTAACTAGCAGGTAGTTTGACATACTTAAAGTATATCGGTGAAAATAATGAATTATTGTTACCTATATAGATTTTTAAGTAATAATAATTATAAAAAAACGTGCAATTTATTTTATTATATAGTTAGGACTACCTTAAATATTTATAACTGTATCAATATTCTCAGTAGATACGCAGTCTCATATTATTATTATATTTAATTAATTCAGCGCTGGTGACGTTGCGTGGCGAAGAGTTGAAATGTCGTACACATACGAGCGTACGGTGTAAATGCATATAAAAAAACATTATGCTAATAATATTAACGGTTAAACTTATGCATTTAACTATTTCAGTATACAACTTAAAAGGATGTAAGAATATTTCAAAAATCATCCCATACGTATATTATTATTAACACTATATTATTAGGTAATATATATCATAAAAAAATCACACTAGTTATCGATACACTAATATTTTACAATATTTTATATGATGCATTATTATTACCAATATATTTTTATGCATTCGAAAACCATACAAAACGTACATAGTATTCAATATTGTATAGTTACAACTGTTTAAACCATAGAGTAAAGAATATATATATAAAGTATAATAATAAGGTTTAAACTCTTATAGTCCTTAAGTATTTATAACCGAGTCGATAATTGATACGCAGTCTCTTATTATTATTATTATTATTATATTGCGTTAATTCTGCGCTGGTGGTGAAGAGGTGAAATGTCACACACATTCGAGCGTACGGTGTATATATTTAAATTTATTATTATTAGAAACAGGTTTAGCGCCTCCGCCTGTCT